>CAUYRH010107405.1:0-16295 GCA_963574655.1 Perodicticus potto | reverse complement strand
ACTGTGTCCATTCATTGATACACTCATTCACCTTGCCCCCAGTGGAAGGGACTGTATTCATTTGTTTCCTGGCCAAGGAACCCATACACCTAAATATACCCTGAGGCTAGAGGCCTAGAGGAGGAGACGGGGAAAGACCAGGAGAGGAACGGAGAGAGCATCTCTCTCCCCACTTG
The DNA here is from genome assembly GCA_963574655.1 of Perodicticus potto. Classification (NCBI taxonomy): domain Eukaryota; kingdom Metazoa; phylum Chordata; class Mammalia; order Primates; family Lorisidae; genus Perodicticus; species Perodicticus potto. The sequence continues at coordinate 16,119 of CAUYRH010107405.1, read as the reverse complement.
AAATCTCTCCCTCTACCAGGAGCTTTGGTGTTTTCTGTATTCTTTTCTGTAAATCAAATTCTGTCTTACCACGGAGGGGGGGGGGCAAATAACGTAATGAAGAACAATAAAATACATATATTTAAAAAATAAAAAAAATAAAAATATGAACTGCTACTTTTCAAGTTTTTCTGGTTTTGTTCAAGAAAATAAAGCATGCTGTAGAAACCGTGATTAAAGGACATTATAAAATCAAATAGGATACTTAATATTTAAAAGTAAGAAAGTACTAAGAAAATTTACCAAATATTAAAGCCAATCCATGAGATGTACCCACTGCTATCAGACTGGATACTGCCTGAAAACAAAAAGGAAGGTTGTATTTTAAGATATAGTACATCAAGGATCTTGAAATAATCAAAGTTAAATCTATTTCTTCCTCTAGGCACCAGATGACATACCAACTATTATAAATAAGGACAATTTTATCTAGGAGGCAAAACGGGAAATGAAACTCAGGACATCTTATTTCTGAGAATCCCTCTAAATTCACTCTAAGGGTAACATTATCAAAATAGCATATGTTCAACATTATAGGCAAAAATGTGCCACTTAGCTTTCTCTAAAGCAACTTTAAAACAAAAAAATCAGGGGTACAGACAAAGTAAGAGGCACTTAGGCTACACAACCAAGAGCCTCCTATGAGATGTGAGGCAGTGATGAAATTGCTCAGGAGCCAGAAGGTTAGAAAAGTTCTAAACTCAGCCCACTCCCTCATCAATGACTGGCCAAGAAGAAAGTGGCAGGAAGCAGCTAGAGAAAAGGGAACACTAGTGTGCTGTCAATATCCCCCAGTTCTCTACAATCATTCCACAGACTTCCTATTTGGCAATGCAACCAGAGCTGTTAAATGTGATATTTACCACAAAATGCTTTTAACAAATGAGGCTTTCCACTCCCTGTGAAGGGAAGCCAAGTCAGAGAAGCAGCAAAATAATCATTATTCCGTTACCTGCTTCTCAAACAAAAGCCTTCTTTTTTTAAATTAGGAAAAAAGAAAATATTCAACATAGACAAATTTTAAACTTGATAACTTGCAGTAAAATGACTTATAAATTTATTATCATAATTTATGTAATAACTTTAAACATTGTAAGAATAAATCTAAGAAAACTCAATTTAAAAAGCTTACCATTTAAAAAGTTAAAATATACTTACAATTGCTGTGGGCAGGCCAGCGTCTACTTTATCCTAAATAAAATGTTAAAGAAAGTATTTGAAAAAATATTCTCATTTTAAAGCAGAAAATGGTATAAGGATCTCTCTTTACATACATTTTGATCCCAATCAGTTCAGACAAGAGGGAGAACTTTTCTTTTTGCCCTCAACTAAGAGAAATAACAAAAGCTATATATGTCAACAGATACATAGATTTTGAAAGTGAATCATTTGGTTTTACTAAATATAACAGATGTTTCAGGAAGGCTAATTATAAATGGAAAGGTCAGGGAAAAAGAAAAGTGATTCTGTTTTCTAAAATGTGAAAAACTGTATTATAGGGTCAAAATGGTAAGAGTATGTAAAGATTTGAGAAAAGGAAATGTGTGCTAAAGATGTTCTATTTCTAATAAACTAGGAGCTCTTATCTAGCAGATTACCCAGTAATCTCTCAACAAAACCCCAGCAGTATAGGTTAAATCAGTTCTCAAGCATAAGAAAGTAAAACATGAATGGCTACTCCAAGAACCCTACCAGTAACTTTGTAATCTTGGAAAAATCATCTAACTTTTCTGAATATTAGTCTACTCAAATGCCAAGAAGTAGCAAATCCTGCCCTATTTACCTCAATGAGCCCTGAGAATCAAATTATATATAAAGAATGATATAATAGTAAAAGTATATATCTGATACTTACATAGCTTTCAATAACAACAGCCTGCAGTAATATACCACTGCAGTAGCAAAAACCTTTCACATACATGTATTGCACTATTTGATTCCCTAACCTGGAGAAAGAAATACAATAGGCAGCATAATTCTGCTTTTCCAAAATGGAAAATGGAAGAGAAGAAAATGGAAGTTTTAATGAATTTAACTGTTGTGCCCAAGGTTACTCACTAAGTGAGAGAACCATGTCTCAAACCCAGGGCTTTCAGTTCCCAGGCTAGGCTCCTTACATCCTTTCCACATCTTCTTTCCTATGTCTATTCTTCTCAGTGTGGTCAGTTAGTTACTATAGTCTCTCAGAAGGCAGAATCCACTTAACCAACTTTGTAGAGCTTCCCAGGAACTAACTGGAGAAACTCCAATGCATGGAAACATGGAAAAGAATAATCACTGCGGTTGCTGTGTACAATGTTCTGAATAGCAGCATATGCCCAACTTGGCATGTATAAGTATGTATAAAACATGCCTGACATAATGCTCGACAATTAAAAAGCATGCAATAAATATTTGACAAATTACTGATTAGTATCCTAAACAAGAAAAAAGAGGAATAACAGGATAACAGATGAAGAACATCAACTACAGTAAGTCCTCACTCAACACTGTCAATAGATTCTTGGAAACTGACTTTAAGTGAAACAAACTTATAATAAAACCAATTGTTTTTTCTCATCATTATATCAAAATGACATTATTCAAGGATCTGCTCTATATTCAAAATAGAACCTGAAAAATGAAATCAGAAGTTACCTAACTTCAAAAGCTAAAAAATTACAGATGTTTGAAATCATTTTACAGATTATAGAATTTTAGTACTGGCGTTGCAACATCTGAAGATAGTAGTTCTCAAAGGTCAGAGTGCATTAGAATCATCTAGAATGCCAGTTAAAATGCAGATCTCTGTACTACGAGGCTAAAAATTCTGACAGCATGTCTGAGGTGAGCCCCAGGAATCTGCATTTTAATTAGCACACAAAAGATTTGTATGCATTGGACACATTTTGAAAAAAAAAAAAAAAAAACAGCATCTCTAACATGTTAGGGCTGATCATATAAACGATAAAGATCCTTAAAAAGAGGGTGGCGCCTGTGGCTCAGAGTAGTAGGGCACTGGCTCCATATGCCGGAGGTGGCAGGTTCAAACCCAGCCCCGGCCAAAAAAACTGAAAAAAAAAAAAAAAAAAAAAAAAGATCCTTAAAAAGTTAATTTCAATTATTTTAAAATACAGTCATATGTCATGTTTCTTTGAGGAGAATCCCAAAATTAAACCATGAGTTTTACAATTCCAAAAATTTCATCTCAGCTGGGCATGGTGGCTCACACCTATAATGCCAGTATTTTGGGAGGCTTCGGCCAGCCATTTGATACCAGCCTGGACAACATAGCAACATCCCATCTCTACAAAAAATAAGAAAAATTATCTGGGCATGGTGGCATGTGCCTATAGTCCCGGCTACTTGGGAGGCTGAGGCAGGATTGCTTAAGCCAGGAGTTTGAGGCTGCAGTAAACTATGATTATACTATTGCACTCTACCCTGGGTGACAGAGCAAAACCCTGGCTCAACGTAAAAAAAACAAAAATACCCCCATCTCTCCTGAGTGTTTCTAGGTATGGACTCCAAAACTGTAATGACCCAGGCCCTAAACAGCCTTAATGACATCACTAACCACATGGCTGTAGGTACTACTGAACAATTATTCAGGAAAAACACCCAAAAATATAACTGGCTTTACATGTTAATAAACCGACCATCACAGAAAAGCATACAACTTAAATTGAGCTGGTTATCCAAAAAAAAAAAAGGAAGGCAGTGTGTGATGACTGTCACAGGAAAAGCAGTTTTCATTTTAACATACCAAAGGAGCTCAGCCGTAGCAATGAAATAAAAACAGAATGCAAACACTCTGGTATTTATTAGAATTTTCCTCTCCTCTTCAAGAAAAAGGAGAAATCCTTTTAAATAACAGATTTATCTAATCATTGTTCAGAGTCTGAGTTTTAGTTCAGTCTCCATTATTCAAAATATTTTTAAAACTGCACAGGTGGGTCAAATGACTGTTCTGGTTCATCTTGATGATTTTGAAAGGAATGAATTTCATCACCTACATAAGGATTAAATTCAGAAAACGTCATGGAAATGTAATCCTCTACAGGTGGTTCCCATTCTAGCAAATATGAATTACTCTCCACCTAAAAGAGGAAGGACAATTGCCCAGGTCTCCTCCACTGCGTGCCCAGCTTTCCATTCAAACTGACTTCACGACACATGAGCTGGGTCAGGATATACCCACTGTCCAAAGTGAATAGGTTTTTTGTTTGTTTGCTTTGGTATCTGCACTAACTTCCTCAAATAAGCCTAAAAGCTGCAATGCAACTGTGATGAACTGAGGCACTCCTACAGCTCCCCTCATGAAACATCAAAACCTTTATTTCTTGTCCAAACAGAATATGTAAAATACCAATTAAACTGCATAGAAGGAACATAAAGACAGACCAAAGATCTTGTCATTATTATTAATACAGGATTTGTATATTTAATTCAGAAAACCAGAATTCAAAGATTACATGAAACTATGGGCTTTAAGGTCAAAGGAAAAGTATGATCAGTGTCTACCATCTTGATGGGCTATTAAATATTTTTTATAGTAATTCAGTACTCAAAATCGTTTTCAAAAAAGGTCACAGACATCATGTTCCAAGCAATTATACATCGGACACATTCACTCAGGTGACCTCCTTTCACAGCAAAGAAGCACTAGACTTGGAGCCAGATACCCCAATTTTGAGTAATTGCCCTGCTACTTCCTAACCAGTGTGTAAGAAGAGTTGATATCACCTCTGTTAGCCTATCTTCTCATTTGTAAAATAGAACATGGCTTTACCTACCTTCAAAGTTGTAAAAATTAGAGTAGTAAGGCACATGAAAAGACTTTTGTGAATTATAAAAGTACATCCAGTTGTAAAAGATTCTGATCAATCACTTTTCCATATTAAAAGACTAAAAAAACAAGCACTCTACCTCAATCAAATACACAAGACGGCAACTACACTGAAAAGGATTTTAAAGAAAAGGCAGATAGTGTTTATTTTAGGGTTCCTGCCATATTTCATTTAGGCATATCCAAGACTTTGAGCAGACCTTTATTTTCATGGCTGCACTAATTTCTACGTCAAGATGTGTAGCCATGTCTTATGAGTCAAAAATAATCACACAAAACCCATGAAAGCCAGATTCTATTTTTCTTAAGCCTTGGGCCAAGAGAAGTGCTGTGCTTTGTTTTATGCTCATTCCTACTTCATTATGCCATTGCAGGTTATAAAGCTGAGGGGAAAGTACAAAATACTTACAGCTGCAGATACTATCTGGGCAGAAATTCCCTTCAAAAGTGAATGTCGCATAACTGATCCATGGAGTGAAAAAGAATCGGGTAATTTCTTTTTCCTAAAAAAGAAAAAAAAAGAATATGTTCAAAAACAGACAAAAAGAAAATAACAGTGTATATAATTTCTTGGCTCAGTTTTAAAAAGAAGTATAGAAAAATCTAAAAGTCTCAAATTAAAATGCTGTACTAAAGCCACTCTGAACCTCAAAGCAGCACAAACGGTGAAATGAATAAAACCACAATTTCTTTGTCACTGATTCAAACTGTTCCTTGCTCACCTCAAGTGATACAGCAAGAAGCTCTGCTGTTCTCCAGAGTCCTCCTTCTGCCCTGCATGGCCACATCTTATCCTCTCGCCTCCTCCTGTCTATGTCTACTCTCCCATTCTTCAACCACTCTCTGAAGTTCCCCATTCTTTACTCACTCCCTGCTGCTCCTGTTGAGGACTCCTTTCACCTGTTCTACTCATCATCATGAAAAAAGTCAGTTTTAAACATTTACCAAACATTACTGAGCACTTACTCTCTATGACTAAAGTGTGCTCTGGAGGATACAAAATAAGGAAATCATAGTACTACTGTCAAGGATCCCTCACAGCCTAGCTAGAGGGACTAATAACTAACTCTTAAAGGAAAAATGTTAGACTAGAAATACAAATAAAGTACTACATAGATGCAAATGAAGACAAGTTTAAATTCTGTTTATTTGGGGATTAGGGATAGCTGTAATAAAGAGAAAATGTTTAACTTGACCTAAGTCTGTGAAGCAAAAAGCATGAGCAGAAATATGAAGATGTGAAGGTGCACAGTGTGTCCGGGGGACAGTGAAGACACAAAAGGCATGGACGGGAGGACTGGGAAGACTGGCGTGGGAGGACATTAGCTCAAAATGGTAAGCAGGGTGCAGACAGGATGCCATGCAAAGAAGTTCTGACTGCAGGCCATAAGATAACGTTGTATTTTTTAAATAGGTCTATGAAATCAATATACAAGCACCTACACCGCATACAAATGGTAAAACGTAACTATAGTCCAGAAAGTAGAAGGGAAGAGGAGAGACAGGGAAAGGGAGGGGAGGTGGGAGGAGGGAGGGCATTTGGGGGGACCTCACCTAATGTGCATGATGCAATGGTACATTTCAAAACTATTAAGAAAAGAATATAATTGTGATGGATGTGTTAATCAGTTCAATGTAAGCATTTCACACTGTATATCAAATCAGTACACTGAACCCCATAAATGCATCAATGTACCCAGTTATGATTTAATTAAAATAAATAAATAAATAAAGGTAGTGACCAGATAATCAAAAACATTTTAAGTTACCTATTTGTAGGACTCCGTGCTGAACAAGTTAACATATTCAGCAATGGCCCCTATCCCACAAGAGATAACAACCTAAAGACAGCACTAAAACAGGCAAAATTTAAAAAAGAGGAAAAATACACAGATAACTTTATTAATATTAAAGTTACATGTGAATTCAATAAAATATTTATATTATGGTTCTTCCACTTCTCTTTTTATGTTCTCTCCAAAAAATCTGGAAGGTGAAAAGCAGCCAAAACTAAAGTTATTTGGGGTTAGAAGTCCTTTCCCAAAATCTTTCCTCATCTTTGTGATTCTCCAGGAGAACGAAGGAATGCCGCAGCTGAGCTGAGAGGACAGGACGTGCAGGAGGCGGAAGGGTGGTGAACCAAGCTCCACGTTCCCACCACAGACACTACCAGGTTTGATCTGTGCTCCCTCCAAGGGCTCTACCATTTCTGGGAATCCCTGGCTTTGATTGTGGCTTCCTACTGGAGCTGTGGAAGTCAGCAGTCACACTAGCCACCTTTTTATCTCCTCCCTCAATAGTGTCAACATCTTTAAGCTCTAATAAGCATATTATTTCCATACAAGTGGGCCTTCTACTCCCATGCAAGGCTTTAATAGACCACCCAGTACTATCTTTTTTTTATTTTTTATTTTTTTTGAGACAGAGCCTCAAGCTGTCACCCTGGATAGAGTGCCGTGGCATCACAGCTCACAGCAACCTCCAATTCCTGGGCTCAAGCGTGTCTCCTGCCTCTGCCTCCCAAGTAGCTGGGAATACAGGCACCCACCACAACGCCCGGCCATTCTTTGGTTGCAGCCGTCATTGTTGTCGGGCGGGCCCGGGCTGGATTCGAACCCGCCAGCTCAGGTGTACGTGGCTGGCGCCCTAGCCCATTGAGCCACAGGTGCCGAGCCACCAGTACTATCAAAACATACTCATATTAAATATCTCAACCATGTGCAAATGTGACTGACATGAATACTGACCTTTTTAAGTTGGTCCTGTCACCACTGTCTGAGCTTGCCACAGATGAAGTATCATATGAGTGAGAATCAATAGTATCAATGTTTAACAATGTAGGATCCTCAAGAATAAAAGACTCATCTTCATCATCAGTCTAAATTGGAGAAAGATAAACCAATAAATCAAAATTCCAAATACTCTCTGAAACAAGTCAGGTAGGCAGTAATGAGTTTCTCCAAAGTACTCATGTGCTTATTTCTGCTTTTCATCTCTATTCTGAATATTCTTGTTGACCAGAGACACATAGTACAGAATTACCAGAGTTTAATTTCAACTCTAGATACATCCTCCTCTTTATAAAGAGTTCAATGCAAAAACTTCTTGTAGCAGAAAAAGCAGGAGCATTACACAGATTACGTTAGCTATAGAATATTTCTTAAAATTCAAACATGTACAGGTGCTTTAATAGTTAACAGTCAATGGCTAAAGAGAAAACAAATACCACCTGACTATAAATAGTCTATTGTAAAAAATGTAACTTGCAGACAGAAGGAAGGCATGCTAGATAAGAAAGAGCATGTGCAAATACAACGATTTCATAATATGGATTTTTCCCATGGAAAAGAAATTAGTCCAAAATGGCTGGAGTATATTAGTAGAAGCAGGAGATGAGCTATCCATTAAGCTATCTGGAGGCAGGGCCCATATCTCCCCTATCCACCTCTGCACCCTTGGTGGCTAGTACAATGCTAGACACATGCATAATCAGTACTCATTTCATGAACTAGTATGCTACATATAGAAGGCAAGATGATGGGAACCATGTTTTAGGAAGATGAATAGGGCTGTATGAACAATGGGTGAGGGTAGACGATAAGACTTAAGAACCAGTAAGAGAAGGCTCGGTGCCTGTGGCTCAATGAGCTAAGGCGCCAGCCACGTACATCTGAGCTGGTGGGTTCGAATCCAGCCCGGGCCCGCCAAACAACAATGATGGCTGCAACCAAAAAATGGCCAGGCATTGTGGCGGGCGCCTGTAGTCCCAGCTACTTGGGAGGCACAGGCAGGAGACTCGCTTAAGCCCAGGAATTGGAGGTTGCTGTGAGCTGTGATGCCACAGCACTCTATCCAGGGTGACAGCTTGAGGCTCTACCTCAAAAAAAAAAAAAAAAAAAAAAAGAACCAGTAAGAGGGCTGTATCAAGAAGAGAAAAGACCCAAGCCTGGGAATGCAACAGAAGTCAAGAAAGGAAATGATGAGACACTACTGAAATAAAAGCAAAAGTCTTTGGTAACCATTTAAATGTTTGAGAGTTTGGGGCATGCCGGTGGGGGAGGTAAGGGAGAAGTCAAAGAAGACTCCAAGGTTTCCAGCTTGAATGACTAGGCAAAAAGTGATACTCCTAGTTGAGATGAGAAAGTAGACAAAGCTGATAAAGCAAGATGAGGAACCTGACTGTACAAGGTGGTTGTGAGTGACAGACACTAAAGAACTGTCTTTTCTTTCCGCTGGACTAACTTCTTCCTTACCACTTCTAATCACTGTCCTTAAGAGAGTAATCTATACTCATTATCTCCACTTCTTCCACTCATTACAAGCTACTGTACAAACCTTGCCGAAGTTACTAGCCAAATCTACGGGCCTATTTTCAGTTAGCATGACATCTGGGCAAAAGCTCTTTCCCCTATCCATCATTTAACCCTGTTGAAGATTCCCAATCACTAATATGCCATCCAGATTAAGGAAGACTGGAAGCTTCGGGACCACATGAGTCACGGCCATGGCTGTATCGGCAAGTGCCAAAACACCCAGCAGGCTGGGGTAATGCTGCTGGCATGCATCACTCAGCATCAATTTCAACAAGTATCACCCAGGTTATGGTGGGGAAATTGGTATGAGGCATTACCACTTCAAGAGGAAACAGAGCTTTTGCCCAGCTGTCAACCTTGATAAACTGTGGACATCAGTCAGTGAGCAAACACCACTAAATGCTGCCAAAAACAAGCCTGGGGCTGCGCCCATCATGGATGTAGCATATTTGGGCTGCCACAAGGTTCTGGGGGAGAAAAAGCTCCCAAAGCAGACAGCCATTGTGAAGGCCAAATTCTTCAGCAAAACAGCTAAAGAGAAGATTGAGGGTGTTGGAGGGACTTGTGTTTTGGTGGCTTAAAGCCACATGGAGGGAGGTTCATTAAACGCTAACAAAGAGGAGAGGAGAGGACAGGAGAGGAGGGGAGGGGAGAGGAGGGGAGGGGAGGGGAGAGGAGAAGAGACAAGAGAAGTCCCTACTCCTTGAAACTTTCCCTTCTCTTGGTTTTCAGTACATCTCTTTCCTAGTTCTCCTCCAACTGATGTGCCCTCTTATCAGTCCTGTGCTCTACTAGCTTCTCCTCATCCCAACTTTTAAATGCTAGTGTCCCCCAGGATTACATATTCTTAGCTCTCTTCTCTTCTTACTTCACACACTTCCTATTTGAGCGAGCTTATCCATCCCAATGGCTTTAAGGACCGTGTTATGCTAAAAGACTCCAAAGTCTGTGTCTTTAGCATCAACATTTCTCTTGAAGTGGGTCCAAATTTACAACTGCTTTTCAGATACCTCCACACATGTCTTCTAAGAACAGAGTTAGGACTGGCAAGGAGACATTACGTTACTTAAGAGTTGTAAAATATTGGAACAATTGCTGTAGGAAACAGGAAAGGAAATAATTCAGAAATAAGAACTGCAACATCAAGGTCTTAGGCAAGAGTCAACAAAATGTTACTTGATTTTCTCAAGTAGCCTGGGGACATAATTAAGGAAAATAGATCAGATGAGGTAAGCAAGGCTTATAAAATAAGTAAAAGAAAAAGTCACAGAAAGAAAAGAATTGATGACAAAACTGAATTTAAAACTACTGCACAGAACAAATACATGTATCAGTTTTCCCCAAACTGATGTGTACATTGTATACAATCCTATTACATTTCTACTGATGTGTGTGTGTTTGTGTATTAGAGAGGGGGGGAAGGAAGGAGGAAGGGGAGGAGGGAGAGCAAGAGAGACATAAATGTCTATCAACAGTAGAATGAATAAATATGGTATATTCATAAAGAATTTTATACAGCAATGAATGAAAAATTTTTATAGACAAAAATAAAGTATGAATAAATCTAAAAACATAATTTTGAGAGAAACAAGGCAGACACATAAGAGTACATACTGTATAATCCTCTTTACATAAAATTCAAAGCAGGAAAACTAATCAATGCTGATAAAAGTTATAATAGTAATTTCCCTGGGGTTGGGTACTGAAGGGGCAGAAGAGGAGCTTCTGGGCTGCACAGGTTGTTCACCATGCCATACACTTACGATTTGTACACATATCTGTATGTACGTTATACCTCAGTGAAAAGTTCAAAAGACATTTCTGGCTGCACAGTCCAATAGCAAGACTGAGGTAAACCATGTAGTTTCTGACTACTCTCAGAGACTGGAAGACTAGGGGAAAGATCAATAGATTTGGTCTTGATGAAGTCTAAGAACAGGTTTAATGGAAGTAAGGAAATGGAGCCTGGGGTGGGAGGAGGTTATCATTAGGAAATGGAATTTCAAAATTAAACATTTCAGAGGCAGCACAGTTTCAAAGGATGACAAGAGCTAGTAACATTACTTCAAGCCTTAAATTCTGAGATCTAGAATGTCTCAGTAATCTCTGAATTTCCATTTTTTTTTTAATATCTTGAATGTCCATTTCTTCCCAGCTTCCCTTCAGGTTGATAGTAATGAACATTATAAAATATATGTATCTATTATGCATATCCTGGAGCGAGGGATTATTTACACTTTCTACTTCTGCCCTTTTCATTAAAAAAAAATCATTTCTTTAATACTCCCCACACCCATGTTACGGTCTTCATAATGAGCTACAACTTAAATTACTTTTCCTTTCACTTCCTGCCTGCCTAGCTCCCTGAAGGCATAATGGCTGGCCGATTCCCGCACCATCTCTCCCTCAAGCACAGAGACATTCTATAGCACTTTATAACCCCAGTGTCTACACCATCACCCAGACACACTAGCCACTCAAATCACTACTAAGGATGACAACAGGATTATCTTCTCAGTAAACCACTAAAGACTGTATTTACTGTTGCTCTTAGATAAAAAAGTTGTATGAGAATAGTTTTCCTTCATTATGAACTATAGCTCATTCATGAGCAGTATTTTGCCTATATAATATAAAGATATACAAATAGGGCTTTCTACACAGTCTTCTAAGAGTTTTATTTCATATTTAATAAGATAATTGAAATGAGGATGTGATTAAGATCATTTTAATAAGATTGACTAAAAATAATCTCCTCATCTCTAATGAAAGATTTCTAGAAAGTAATAAATAAAGGACATTTCACTACAATGGGATATTCTTTCACGGACCAAAGCCTTTTTTTGTCAAAAACCGAAAGTGTTTAAGTCTTAATATAGAACACACAGAGCATTTTTTAACTTAAAACACATTCAAAGTTAAAATACATTCAAAGTAATAGCAACATCAAACTGATATAAAAAATAGAAATCAAAGCCACACAAGAAAAATAAAAGATACAATTCACAGAGAAATAGTTTGCATCCTATAAAGTGTTGCGTATACCCTGAAAGTACAGGCAAAGAAGCCCAGTTCACTAGGATTATGCCCAACAAGGTCTGCGTTTCTGTTGAGGAATCTCTGCAACTTTATCTTTTGGAAAACAACTATGGAACTGAAATAAATCTATACATTTTAAAGGTCTAAAATTAGAAGCTAAGTTCTCCCAGGGAAATCACAAGCAAGTATTTAAAGAATCAGGAAGACTGAGGTGAAGAGCTGGCAGCAGATGCAGGGTACACATAAAACCGGACACACTTCACCAATCATATAGTTGCACAAAAATCATATACAGGTATTACTGCTTTTCTTCATGTAGGAGAGTAATGAAGTTTGTTATAAGACTGCAAGACATTCTCTAGTATCAGAGGATGAGCTATTTGAATACCACTGGTGAGTGAAATAATCATTATCAACACATAATACAAACCTCAAAAGTAACACTTAGTATTTCAATTCACTTAATACATTTTTTAAGTCTACCAAGTATTAGGCTTTGTGCTGGGCACAGAGATTAAAGATGAATAAGACATGGTTTCTGCCCTTGAGAAGCTCACAGTCTAGACCAGTGCAGTCTACTAAAACTTTTTACAAGGATGGAAATACTCTATAGCTATGCTGTCCACCACCATAGCAGCCACTAGGCACATGTGGCTACCGAGCACTTGAAATGTGCCTTTATGCAACTGAGGAACTGAATTTTTATTCAACTGTAATTAACTTAAATTTTATTTTTTTATTTATTTTTAATTTTAGAATATTACAAGAATACAAATATTTTGGTTACATGAATTTCTTTTGCACAGTTTAAGTTACAAATGTGCCCCTCCTCATGAAGGTAGTATGCATTGTACCTGTCAGGTATGAACTTACCCCTCCCTTGTGTCCCCTCCCACCTCTCATTTCTGTTGAATTTTACTACCAACTATGCACATAAGCATTGATCAATTGGTTCCAATTTAATAGTGAAAACATTTTTCCACTTCTGGGAAACCTCACTTATAAGAATGATCTTCGGTTCCATCATCCAGATTGTTACAAAAGGTATTAGTTCACCATTTTTTTTTTTTCATGGCTGAGTAGTAATGCATGGTGTGTGTGTGTGTGTGTACATATTTATATATACACATAACATTCTACTAGTCCACTCATGTATGGATGAGCAATTGGGTTAGTTCCACATCTTTGTGATTGTCAACTGTGCTGCTATAAACATTTGAGTGCACATATCTTCTTGATGAAATGACTTTTTTTCTTTGAATAAACACCCAATAGTGGGACTGCTAGATCAAATGATAGGTCTACTTTTAGTTCTTTGAGGTATTTCCATATAACTTTCCACAGAAGGTATACTAGTCTACACTCCCATCAACAGCCTGTAAGTGTACTGATACATGTGATCAGTGACTACCATACTGGATAGTGCATATCTAGATACACATACTACAACTAGCCCAAAAGATTAAAGTTGATGCCACAGAATGATCACTAATATTTACTTACCTCATTTAAGATGCTTTCCAGTGTTGGAGGAGTATCAACTTGAGGAATATCAAACTCCTTGTCATCAATCTATACAAAGAAAAGAAATTAATGTTCTCACAATGATGCCTTTCCCCTTCTAATTTTAAGAGTGTTTTAAATGAGTGATTAGAACCATCATCAACTAAAAGACGAACTTACAAGCAAACATCACTCAACTCAAAAATTCATGGAGTCAAAGACTACAGAATGGTTTCTCTTCAGTGACTACCAAGACACACAGGCACTGACGCACAATCCCGACATCCCTTTCCAGAAAGCTTTTACTGAAGGACTTTTACATCCGCTTTCTCACAAATGACAAAACAGTGTATCTCATGACAACTCATAATGTTTTAAATTTAGACATGTCATAAGCAATAAACAAAGGTCTGATATCACATCTCTTAATTATAAATTGTAGTGAGAGATGAACTCTGTCATGGAATGTTCTCATAGTCACAGAAACCAGTAAATATGATGTTCAATCCACAGAGGGAAAAAGGTCATTATACAAGTTAAGAATTATAACATACCACTAGCTCTGTGACCTTAAGAAGTCATTTAACATATAGCTGCATGTCAGTGTCTTCTTCACCTATAAGATGGATTATTAGAGTAAGAGCTGTAAAGCTCAAATGACAGCATGAATTAAAATGTTTCATAAACTGTAACAGATAATACAAATGAAGAGTGGTATTAGCGCATAAAACTGTATACAGACGTCTATCTCCCCATACAAAGATGATAGACTAATAGTCTTGAGTCATAAAGTATACTCTAAACAACACTTTTGTTAAACATCACCACTTGACAAAAGTTGAAATTTTTACCATCTCATTTTTGAACTCCAGTTCCTTGTCCAGATCTATATAGGAGAATTTTGAAAGTGAAGTCTCTAGATTGAAAGACTTATTTAGTTCTTCTTCAGTAGTCTTGGCACAGAGGTTCTGTTCCACATTTTCATGGTCTGGTTCATTTTCCATATTTACTTTTAATAATAGTATTCAGTTAATCCAAGCAAGCACCTGCTTGTTTGGTTTTTGTTCTGTTTTGTTCTTGCCTTAGATCACAAAGACTTGAATTATGACTTCTTTTTTAAGAAAAGAAAAAAAAGAAAGTATCATTTAGATTTTCTTGTTAACAAATGGACATTTCAAAGACTTACTTGGTCAGACTTCATTCAACTGATTACAAACAAATAAAAATCAAAATGGGGGTATAAGATATGATATGGAGGGAGACTTTCTAAGGAAGCACAAAGAAAGAATACCTAACTCATACTACAGGAGTCTAGGAAGTGGCCCATCACTCAAAGTCATGAAACTGGTGACAGTGATAGATTTAGTAGACTCAGAGTCTAGACCTGGTCCTAACTATATGTATGTGCCTAACAGTAAAATGGTAAACTGGTACCAAAAGCTACAATTAAACTCTTCCTTACCTTCCCAAACCCCAGGGTAGCACTCCAGTTCTCCCTGGAGATAAGCATATAGAACAGTTTCCTTGTTCGCAGTCACACAGGGCCACAGATGTCCTAGGGAACTTAGTATAAATAACAAGAATGGATACATAGTCATTTAACACAACACTAGCAAATCTAAGAATTCGGATCTATCAGGGAGACACCACCAAGACACAATAATTCTACAACCTACCTACCAGAGATTTCCAGAAAGAAAGCTAGTCCTAGAGAACCGTGGACATTTTCAGGGAAAAATGAAATACTAAAAAAAACAAAAACTTACACAATTTGTTATTTTACAGCTCTAAATGATAGAACACTCTGTTGTATCAAAAAAGCCAGATAATTTAGTTTATTGCAAAATTGTCATTTCTATAAAATTAAAAATATATTCATAAATTATTACAAGTTTAACAAATTAAATTTGCTTTTAAATGTTTTTAGAGACTGGGTGCCCGTAGTTCAGTGGTTAGTGCACTGGCCGCATACACCAAGGCAGGGAGGTTTAAACACAGGCCAGGCCTGCTAGACAATGACAACTGCCAAAAAAATAGCTGGACGTTATGGCGGGCGCCTATAATCCCAGCTACTTAGGAGGCTGAGGCAAGAGAATAGCTTAAGCTCGAGAGTTTGAGGTTGCTGTGAGCTGTGACGCCATGACACTCTACTCAGGGCAACGACAGTAAGACTCTGACTCAAAATAATTAATTAATTAATTGATTGATTGATTGATTGATTAATTGTTTTTAGGTTGCATTTCAACTGGGCTACAAGTGACTAAACTTTTATTATTTTTTTTTTTGAGACAGAGCCTCAATCTGTCACCCTGGATAGAGTGCTGTGGCATCACAGCTCACAGCAACCTCCAATTCCTGGGCTCAAGCAAGTCTCTTGCCTCCACCTCCCAAGTAGCT
>CAUYRH010107402.1:0-11552 GCA_963574655.1 Perodicticus potto | reverse complement strand
CAACCTCCTCCCTCCCCTCCCTACCCTTGCCCCTTTCCCTTGGGTATGTGTGAAAAGACATATTCTTGTCTTTCATGTTTACATGGATGGAGCTGGAACATATTCTTCTTAGCAAAGTATCTCAAGAATGGAAGAAAAAGTGTCCAATGTACTCAGCCCTACTATGAAGCTAATTTATAGCTGTCGTATGAATGGTATAACCCAACTATAACACACGAATTTGGGGAATGGGGCAGGGGTTGGGTGGGGTGGTTGTGGTTGGGGTGGAGGGAGGGTAATTGGTGGGGCCACACCTACGGTGAACCTTACTAAATGCAGAATACAAATGTCTTCATATAATAACTGAGAAAAGGCCAGGAAGGCTATGTTAATCAGTTCGATGAAAATAGCTAAGATTGTATATGAAACCAGCACATTGTACCCCTTGATTGCACTATTGTACACAGCTATGATTTAATAATAAAGACAATAAAAAAAAAGAGCCAGTGACCACTTCCACAAACTTGGTGCATGGTCTCCCACAGTGGGGGCCTGAAACTTTCCTAGCAAAGGTGAATGTTAAATAGTCTTGAATAGTTCTAGCCTGTGGATAAAGAGGGAAATGTAAGAGAGAGCATGAAATATGACTCTACAGCCTTGGATATACATAGGAGAAAAACCTGACATATGTTAGGAGAGGAAGGCAAAGCCAGACCCTGCTGGGTCCTAAAACCTCAGCTATGAGTCCCCGTTGACAATGAAGCACTAGTGATAGAAGTATGAAGTTGGACAATTAAGTTTGCAAATTCATCCTAAAAAAAGTGTCACATACTTCATTAGTTAATATCACTATGGTCACCTTCAAGGTACTCCCCTTGGGAAGCTATGCACCAATGACTGAGCTAGTCCACCCTTCAAAGCACTTTTCCTTGGATGAGTTTGTGAACTTAATTGTCAGCCTGCCCAGGAGGACAGCTCTGATGGGCATTTAGCACTGGCATTTATGCCTAGTTTCCCAAGGGGAGTACTTGGAAGGTGACTGTAGTAATATTCAGCAATGAAGTATGTAGTATTTTTTCTAGGATGAGTTTGTGAATTTAATTGTCTGAGCTTGTAAAATGATCAAACTTAATAACTTTTTTGTAGATGAAAATCATAAAAAGGAATTGCTTTACTAAAGCTATAAATTTTATGAATCATGTGGACCTTCTCCCTTTTCTTCTTTGTCTTTTCCTCCATGTTTCATAAGGTCAATAGTGCTCACTCAGATGGAGATAATTCCCATCCACCTTTCTCCCAATCTGCCCCAATCCCGACTTGGAGAGTTAATGCAGAATAGGTTACGGTGGAACTAGAAGCAGAAAAATTAAGCAGAATGGTCAGTTTATTTTCAAAAATTTCTATAATATCACCATGAAATTAAAAAAAAATGATTTTGGAGATTTCTTTACCTGGAAGACCATATCGATCTTTGGGATTGGCTGGGTTTTTATATCTCTAAGCTAGAAGAAAGTAAACAAAAAAAATGCATTCTTTTCTTTTTTTAGAATTTTAAATTCTTTATAATTAGTTTGTTCTTGAATCTTATTTTTCTACCTAAATGTTATATAAACTGTTATTTTTATTTTAATTACTTTTGAAATAGTATCAATTACTAGTGATATGATGAAAGTTTTACTTATGGAAAATAATAACCAGAAAAGAAATATAAAAATAATATTTCATAAAGAAAAAAAGGTTTTCCCTCATTGAATTTCTTTCTGAGGTATATATTTAGACAAGTTAGCATGGTCCCATTAATAGTATACTGCTTATTTAATTATTATGAAAATAAAATACTTGTATTATTAAATGGAACATCGGATACAACAATCACCATACCATGAAAATTCTGTACCATAAATGCAGAAGTAATATAATCACCAAGGTAAAAATAACTTGAAATCTTATGTGGATTTGCTTCATGATGGGCCTGACAAAAATTAGTTACAGCTAAATATTTTGAATGACTTCATAAAGCTCTTTGTTCTTATTTTGGAATTGAATCCCAAGAATAATGAGGGTAGAAAAATCAATTTGAAGGGACTATTTGAAAAGTCCTCCTTAAGGTCCAGTGAAGAAATAAGTGCAACCAGCAGCATTAACAATAGCAAAGCAAACATGGACAATAAAAATAACTAAACTAAAATTCTAAGCATATCTTAAATTATAAGGCTGAAGTCTAACTCTTTCAAGAGAATGTATTTTCCTTGCTGGAAATTATGAGCTAGAACTATTGCTTTCTGTGTCTATTATCCATTCACTGGACAGTGGGTTTTGGGGTGAGTGAGGTGCTTATCACTATGCATACACGCCTGTAAAGAGCTAAAAGTTGAATGGAGGACATGGACCAGGAAATAGTAAATTAGTACTGAAAAGTTTCCCTTGGATAAATCCATGAGGAGGTTGTCATTGTGGCAACTGCTTCATCAGAGTGTTAGTTATTGTGATGAGTTGAGGAAAGATAGATGGAGAGATTTTGGAGACAGACTATAGATACTTTCATCAAGTTTGGCTCTGAAGGTTGAAGATGAATGGGGTGTTAGTCTACCAGGGGCTTAAGAGTGGAGAAAAGATTTATATTTCGCTATTAAAGACAGTAAAACTTGTTCACATGCCAAGTGGAGGGAATCAGAGGGGAAGGAGAGAATGAAGATACTGGAAGAACAGTCATGAATACACAATAACATAGTTAAATATGGAAATAAATAAGTGAAATCCTTGGGCTGGTAAGGGTAAGGCTTACATACAACTTAGACTAAGTAAAGCATAGATTCAGCATCCTTTGAGATTCTATTTGCAAGGAAGACTCGTTGAGGCAGAAGATAGTCCTTTCTTACCACTGTGTTTTTTCTCTTCCCAGTTTTCTATAATGTGAAAGCTGGGAAGGTGAAAAGAGTTAGACAAGGAACAATTTTTATTACAGACTCTACCTCCCTTCATTCCCCTGTAAATTTATCACGACTGGGTCCTACAATTATTACTTAAAAAAGCAAAAACAATAAATCTGGATAAGAGCAATAGAATGTTCCTAAGAGTCTTCACATACTTCAAATGATTTTAGTGAAATTAAAAAGAAAAAGGAAGTGATAGCCTTGTGGGTTGATAACATTTTGCAATGTTACTCTATATTTTTCTTCTTGTATCTTCTTTTCCTTTTCCTTTTGTCCATTTAAGGAGCATTTTCCCACTGTAGCTGTCAAACCAGGCCTAGACAGAATGGAAAAGAGGCTGCAAGTCTATCTAGATTTTATTTTCTGAAACCCTAAGTCTAGAATAATTTGGAGGAATGATGGAAAAGTTGAAAAGATGATTTATGGGTACAAACAACATGTTTGAACATATTGTACCAGAGAAAAGTATTACCCTTCCCAATCAGAAAAATTTCTCCATGCTTTAAAATTGGTGAAGGAGCTGAGGAAGAAATCTTTGGGTCTTGAGATGAGCAACAACCTACTCTCTGTATCTCTTAGCCCTGCAAAATCTGTGGGTGGAATGGCTTGTGGAGCACCTTGGCAGGAGGGTTCACAGGCAGCTTCAACAACGTTCCCTGAATCCCTTAGTAGGGCTTAGAAGTAACAGAGACATGGGTCTAGCTGGGCCATGCAGCAGGAACAACAGATAGCTCAACAAAAATCTGTGATGACTGAAGACTAAAGACCAGATGCCCTCCTTAAATGCTTTGGTACTAATTTATTTCAAAGTTACTAGACCAGTTCTGCTGGGAGTGATCTTACAGGTCTAGAAGGGATATTGGTTCTCACTTTGGTAAATTTTGAAGGAAGAGAAAGGAAAGCTCCAGGAAGAGACACAGATATAAAGAAGTGGGGCATCAAAACGATATGGATTGTGCATTCCTAAAACACTTTGTAAATCTTTAACCAGGACGTTTACACTGATGTTTTTCACTTTGGGTTTACTTTAATATAGATTTAACAGAAAGTAACCCACCCTCTAGGTACATGATCAAATTTTTAGGTGCTTGCTGCTGAGTACAAATCAATCATATAGATTCTTTATAAAGAATTTAAAAACTGAGAATGTCTGTATATGGTAAGCATCAATAAAAAAGGGATCAGTATTAAATTACTGTTAATTTCAGTTTTAAGGTTAAAAAAAAATCCCCCAGTTATAGTCAGTTTTAATGTGTACTTATTTGCCATTCTCGCAGCAAACATATGAGCAGATGCTCAAAAGGGAAGTAATTTTCTAAGGTCTGACGACTAGTAGGTTGCAGAGTTGGTTTTGGGATAAAGGTATCTATCTCCCTTTCTTCTCCTTTTTTCTTCTCTCTTTCCCTTGATTATTTTTTTTCTTAAACCCTCAGGTTCCTTTTTTACTATCTTCCTTGTTTCTACAAATGATTCTACCTTCTTTCCACAGAAATGATATTTATTTTTGACAAACATACATAATTTATACATTAAGGTAATATTTTTGTCTGTAACGTAATAACGTGAGGATGTTCCAATAATATTACATTTTATAAAACAAACTTAGAGCAACCTGCAGCATTTGCCTTCAAAACCAGGTCACGAGGGATATAAGGAGAGTTTTATTTCATGTCTTATTACATCATATGTGTCTAAAATTAACAGTGACAATTGTAATGAAGTTTTATATTGGATAGCTAGTGGATAACTTAAAAAAATTCTTCAGGTATCTCCACTGATTTTAGAACAAAAATGTGTTACAAGCTCTTAAGGCAATTTAAGAAAAAGGCTTAAAGTATGAGATTCTAGAATTGCAGAACTGAGACCATCTTTGTCCAACTTCCATATTCAGCTTGAAGTTATTTTTAAGTGTTTTATTTGTGATTTATAGATAACATACAGATTGTCACATTAGAAACACAAAGGTATTCAAGAAAATGTTCACCAAAAAATTCATTTTCTGTTTTTACTCATTCTTAAAACATTTGATTCCAAGAAGGAGATTTAATATCTACCACTATAGCTAATGGAATAGTGAAGACAGATTTCTACTTAATCCCCCTGAACCAAAGAAGGCTAATTTTAAGACTTACTATAACAATGAAGATTAAGAATTTCATGAAGGCCAGGTGGATAAACAATGTCTATATTATGTCTTTAAAAATGTATGCCATTCTTAAATGTGTTTTAATTTTCTTAAATGTGAGGATTTAAATAATTTGGATTTTAATCATTATTCTTTACTATTACTTTTATGATGCAGAAATATTGCATGTATTATGCTGTCCTATAGCCGAGTTAAATATCTGGATTGCCCAACAGCTTTCTATAATAGATAGCCACTTCTAAAATTTTAAGAGTTATTCTTAATGGCTTTTTAATTTTCTTTCAAAAAATCTTGCAAAGATTTTTTTTAACCAGGTCTTCATTAAGAAGAAAGTCTCAATATTATAGAGTCGTCCTATTTAATTAATGGAAAGTAGAATGTATTTTTATTTAGAGAAGCCAACTAAGTGATAATTAATGT
This sequence comes from Perodicticus potto, assembly GCA_963574655.1. Lineage (NCBI taxonomy): Eukaryota > Metazoa > Chordata > Mammalia > Primates > Lorisidae > Perodicticus > Perodicticus potto. The sequence continues at coordinate 6,074 of CAUYRH010107402.1, read as the reverse complement.
TATAACATTTTTAATAACTATATTATTTTATGTAATATTAATAATTACTCAAGAAATTACATATAAAATCAGGATTTAAAAAAGATGCCTAAGTTTTTTTTCTAAATGTTGACTTTCCTTCTTTGAATTATGTTACCGATAAAAATCTATGTTTATTGTGGAGTAGCAATATTGATTTGCTGGGTAGAACATGTTATAACCAAAAATTGTTTTAGAACAATAAGTGTAATCTATTTTTCTTTTAATAATATAAATTAAATCAAATGTTTGGGCCATGAAAACCACTGTTAAAATATTTCCAAATATCTGTACAATATTTATTATTACCTTGAATTAGATATATATTTTAAAAGTTAACTCAAAAATATCCTGTTAAATGCCTTGTCTAATTTACCAGATGAAGAAAATATTCTTCAATAAAGGACTCTTCCTTTAAATAACCCTTGAAATGACTACATGAATTTAGTTTTTATGCCCTTTTCTCAAAACTTAGGTACTTTCTAAGGTAACACTATCCAAAAAAATGTTAATTATAATGTGGAGAGGATTATAGCTTTCTAAAGACAGAAAATGTCTTATTCATCCTAGTAGCCCAAGCGTTTAGCATAATTTCTAGAACTTGGCTATTTATCTAGTCTATTGAGCAAATAGATGAATGATACATTTTCTGCATGCAGCTTCTTCAGAATATCTACAGTTCATTTATGTTTTTGAATTTTTATTGTTCAAATAGAAAAGTATCTTTTGAGTTTCTTAATGCCTCTGATCACTTAAAAATATGTTAGCATATAATTAGAAAGGGATGCTGGATTTTATCAAATGCTTTTTCTGCATCTATTGAGAGGATCATATAGACCTTGGTTCTGCTTCTGTTGATACGGTGAATAATGTTGTTGGACTTTCGAATATTACACCAACCCTGCATCCCTGGGACAAAACCTACTTGATCATGATGTACACCTTTTTTGATGATAAGCTGTAATCTATTGGCCAAGATTTTGTTGAGAATTTTTGCATCAATATTCATTAGTGAAATTGGTCTGAAATTCCCCTTTTCAGTTGGGTCTTTACCTGGTTTGGTATTAGGGTGATATTTGCTTCATAGAACGTATTGGGGAAGATTCCTTCCTCCTCAATTTTTTAGAATAATTTCTGTAATATAGGAATAAACTCTTCTTTGAAAGTTTGATAAAATTCTGGTGTGAAGCCAGAACCGAGCACCTATAGTTTCACATTGCTAAGAGTGAGGAGAAAAGAATCAAAACGTTTATAATTTGGTATGAGCCACATTTACTGTAATAGCACTAAATTTAAGGTGTTAGAAGGTTAAGCCTTTTTCTGCTCAAAGTCTCTTTTGTGTTTCAGCTTAAGCACTTTCCTTGGCATTCTTCCAGTTCGTTTTCAAAATTTCCAAGGCACTACTTCACTAAGAACCATGAGTTGAACTAAAGTTCCAATTTATAAAACAAAGGCGATAACAGGCATGTGATATGCAGTTCAATGCAATAAGTACCAATTACATAGTACCTTTGATTACAATTAAAATACCAGTATGTGTGTGACTAGATATTCATTACATATTAACTATTAATTAGACTTAATTATTTTATGTATAAATTTAATTGAACAGTTACATGGTAACAATGCATGTTAAAAATAGTGGGGTTTTTTTTCATTTTTTTCCTAATTGAGCTTGCTACACCTGCCTCTAATTTCTTCTTAGACATAATAGCAATTTGTACATGCATTTTCTGTAGCATAAAAGAGTAAGTTAGGGATAACAGATAGAGTCTAAGATAATAGTAATATTAATTAATCTTATAACACGGCTGCGTGTTTTTTCTACATTCATATATATTCAATGATAATAGGTGCTTGATTAAACAATTATTTACTCAAGTTTTACATTCCCTAAATATAACAGTGATTCTCTAGCGTGACTGGTTGAATAGATTGGATGAAGTAGATAAGATGTGAACATGTTTTTAACATTTAAAGAAACTTACCTTAGTAAATATTTAGAAATTAGAATAATTCCTTGGTCATAGCAGAAACACATTTTATAACTGTGATTAAAATCTTGTCTTTTGACCCTGACTTTTACACTCACTATAGTACATTTAAGCCATTTAAACTTTAAAGAAGATGGCTCATTTGCAGACATAAATTGGTTCTACTGCCTGTAACGATTTCAGTTTTATATCCAGTCAGGTAATTTCAAGGACAGCAACCGAGAAATATGCAAAGTGTATCTCTTCAACCCGAAGATAAAAAGAACAGAACACTAAAAAAAAAAAAAAAAGGTTGAAGAGTTTATTATTTTTCATCTATATTTTTAAAGCCAAACTTTACATGAACTCTTAGGGAAAAACAATTATAAATATCACATTTCTCAAGTGCACAGGTAATATCAATAATTCTGGTTGCAGGCATTTTTTCCCTCTCTGAGAGATTTTATTGGATTCAGATAAAATCTTCTTCTTAAGATTTCAGAGAATATAGTGATGAAAGATTTTAAGGAATTTTAAAAAATGTCCAACTCTTAAGAGTATAAAACTTAGAAATAAACAAACATTAAACCAATTAATAAAAACATACATTTTTATATAACTACTACAATTATCACTTCCACTTGGTGTTTCTTTAGGAGCCATAAATACCATGAACTCTTCTTCCAACTCTCCACAGCCCTCTGTCCTTCCTCTGAAATGAAGACTTTCCCTGAGAAGGCCACTTTTCTCTGGGACAGCGAATATCTTAATCAGTTTTGCCTGCTATGATAAAATATAGGTGACTATGTGCATTAAACAACCAACATTTATTTTTTACAGTATGTAAGTTTTAGTTCAGGTTCTTGGTGAAGACCTTTTCTTTTTTCTTGGTTATGTGCTCACATGACCTGTCCTTTCTGTGTGGAAACACAGAGAGAACTCCCGTCACTTCCTCTGTGCCTTTTTATAAAGGCATTAATCCCATCTTAGGTTTCCACTCTCATGGCCTCACCTGAACATAATTATCTCCCAATAGTCACCTCCAAATACCACAACCCTGAGAACTGGGGCATTACACATGAATTTTTGAGGGAGCCAAACACTCATCCCAGAGCTGGAAAACCACTCCACAGATGGAACTAGTGCATTATTTCCACAGGGTGAGACCTGATTTCACATCGTACTGAGCTTTTGCTGACTTCATTCAATACTTGTTTCATCTTGAAGACCTTGAAAGATACTCTTATATCTTGCGGCAGAAGATTTTACTAAACTAATATCTAAATTTCATTAATATTAGCAGCTCTACTTTGATTTTGATGAATCTGGTAGGTCTAATCTTAAAATTGAGTCATTTAAATTACCCAAGTTTCAGTTTCCTGATTCATAAAGAGGAAAAGTGTGCTTAAGCTCTTCCTCTTTCAATTAAGGCATACAGAAGTTAGGATCTTACTTATGTTTATTCAATAATATTTTTCAGACATATACTGTATATCAACCACTTTTTAAAAGTTTATACAGAATTGAACAAGACAAGCAAAAATACCTGCCTTTATGAACTTTGGCAAGAAAAACTGATAGTAAATTAAAATAGTAAAATATATGTTATAAGAAACAGTGGAAAAGGCTAGAAAAGGACCAAAAAAAGCAGTGCAGTGAGATACATCAACCAGCTATTGTCATAATAATGATGCACAATAAACACTCCCAAACTCGATGTCATGTAATAGTTCTAAGACTGACTGGCGTCCTTTGGCCCACTCCAGTTTTGAATGAAGAGTTAGCTTCAAGGAGCAATGCTTAGCTCTATCCTTTGGATCGAGTAAGAGATGTGGCCAGACTGACGAGGTAACAACTGCAGAGAAGAAGCCACCTCCTGGTGATGTGGAAACACCAAAAAAGCAAGCTCAGTAATGGAAGCAAAGTTTAAGTATTTGCACACATTGTATCCAAAAAAGGAAGGCGGCAAAGCTAAACTTCAGTCCCTCAGGGCAATGTACTCATCTTTCATCAGGGGGTCTATTTTAGAGTGCATGTCAGTTGAATAATTTAAGTCCTATTAGAAGTACATGCTTGTGGGTGAAATTTTAGATAGAGTTGGTTAGACAATATTCCACAGAAAGAACATCAAGTACAAATTCCTCAAACGAGAGCAGTTTGGGGGAGTTCAAGGAAAAGCATAGAGCTTCATGTGGCTGAGGCTGCGTGGCAGGAGGGAGACAGGAACAGATGAGGCTGAGAAGTTAATAAGTGGCTACAGGACACTTAAAATGTGACTATTATAACCAAGGAACTGAAATTTTAAGTTTTTAAAATTAATTTAAACTTTAAATATGATACTCAGTTTATTGATAGTTATTGGAAAACCTTTAAGTATAATTGGAATAACTTGAGCATTTGAATATACCTATTTAGCTGTACATTCTATAAAATCTCAATGCAGAAGAGATTTTTCTCAATGCAAATCTAGTGCATATATGCTTAAGTGTGAAGATTATAACAGGTTTGGACATCTTAGAACAAAAAAGAAGTGTGTACTATTTCTCAGTGATGACATATTAAATTTACTTTTTGTTTGTTAGTTTTGTGGATACGTAGTAGTGGTACATATGTATGGGATACATGTGGTATTTTGAAACATACAGTGGTCAACCTGTGTAATTGAAATATCTATCACATTGCAATTTCCTTGTCTTGGAAACATTTCAACTCTTGTTTTCTATGTGTTTTGCAATATATAATAAATCATTGTCAGCTATAGTCACCCTATTGTTCTACATAGCACTAGATCTGATTCCATATGTCTAACTGTATTTTTGTCCCCATTTACCAAGTCCTTTTCATACCCTCCCCCACTATTACTTTATATCTCTGGTAAGCACTATTATAATCTCTGGTAAGCACTATTCCATCCTTTACTTCCAGAGTATCAATTATTTTGGTTCCCACATATGAATGAGAGTATACAATCATTGTCCTTTTGTGCCTATATCACACCATAATTTCCTTTAGTTCCATCCATATTGCTAGAAATGACAGGATCTCATTCTTTTAATGGCCAAATATTATTCTGGTGTGGATGTGTATCATATTTTCTATCCATCATTGTTATAAGCTTAAGCTGATTCCATATCTTGGCTATGATTTTTCATATGAACTACATGTTTACATTATACTATTTCAAATAAAATAGAACCTCTCTAAGTTGACACCCAAGGGACTCTATCCATCAGTCATCATACAGATGAGGACAACATATGGAACTAGGCCCACTGTGCTGATCCTTACATTTGTTGCATGTCAGGTCTATGAAAATCAGGTCAACTTAAGGAGGTGATCAGATAATGAAGCTGTCAACTGTAAAGGTTCTATTGTATATGAGTTTAAATTATACTATCACATTTAGTTGACTTATTTCTTTTTAGTTTTTATAGCTCTTAGAAAATTTAAAATTGTACACGGTTCACATTACCCTTCATTTGCATACCACTAACAATCTTAAGCCTTATATTCTTTTTTTCTTTTGAGATAGAGTCTCACTTTCTCACCCTTGGTAGAGGACCATGGCGTCATAGCTCACAGCAACCTTAAACTCCCAGGCTCACGTGATCCTCTTATCTAAGCCTCCGAAGTTGCTGGGTCTACAGATACCCACCATAATGCTGGCTAGTTTTTCTTTTGGTAGAGACAAGGTCTTGCTATTGCTTAGGCTGACCTTGAACTCCTGAGCTCAAGCATTCCACCTGTCTTGGCCTCTCAGAGTGCTAGGATTACAGGCATGTGCCACCATGACTGTGCCTTAAGCCTTATATTCTTAAGGTCTTTAGAAAAGATGGAAAGCCACTGAAGGATTTTTTTTTAATTTTTATTAAATCATAATTGTGTACATTGGTGCAGTCATGGGGCACAATGTGCAGACTTCATATACAATCTGAAATATTGTAATTGAACTATTTAACATAGCCTTCATGGCCTTTTAATCACTATATGAAGACATTTATATTCTACATTTAGTAATTTTCACTTGTACCCTTGTAAGATTCACCGTAAGTGTGATCCCACCAATCACCCTCCCTCCACCCA
>CAUYRH010107401.1:0-15713 GCA_963574655.1 Perodicticus potto | reverse complement strand
GATCAAAAATGTTTTCACATAGTAAATGAGAAAATATCATGAATGTTATATCAATCAGGTTGATAAAAATATCTCCGATTATATGTGAAGCCTGCACACTGTACCCCATAACTAAATTATTGTACACAGCTATGACTCAATAAAAAATAATAAAAAAAAAAAGGTGAGTCTATAGCTTGATGAGATAAGTGAAGTGTGTAGCTTAGCACTCAGTAGAGTAATTTCAGAAGATGGAAGCATATGTAAACATGAAGTAGATAAACTACAGGGTTCCTTTAGAGTTACAATTCTGATATGTATTTTGAATACTGAAAGAATCCAAACTAAAATTATAACTACTTACCTTCTAGAGTATAACTTCCTTGGAGAAATTTTTATCTTATTCTTTACTTTTGAAACACCTTCTTGTTTTAAGCTTATTTCAGTCCACAGAATCTGCCTTTACTTCATGATATGGTTCTTCTTATGCCTAAATATGTAATTACATTCATATTTCTTGTTAGTGGTTCTTAACATATGCAGAAATTGTGAGTATGTTCTTCAGGCTATCCATATATACATTTGGGTTTACATAAAACTTCAGACCCCAGTAAGAACCTTCAGGCACATGTCTTAAAAGAACTCCGTCTGTTTGCATCCATCAGTGTATTCATTCACCAAGTATTTGCAGACTATCAAATATTGGCCACACACTTCTCTACATTTTAAAGATCTAAAATAAACAGACACAATTATCTATTTAGGATTGTGTGTTTTATTATTGTAAAGGTTCACAGCCCAGACAGACATATGTGTAGACGAGTCAAAAACCAAACAGTTGCAGATGTTGTGACCTAGAGGTCAGAGGAGGGAACTGACATATCCAAAGTCACACAACTAATAAATTTTTCTCTCTATATATATTTTATATATATTAACCTAAGATCTTGAGGGCTGATAACATTGGAGTGTGACTTCTTCCCCTCTGAAGAACTTTGGAGGCTTTAGAGGACATTTGATTGTCCTTGACGAGGAGCATTAAAACACTCAATTACACTGATGTGGCCCATAAATCACCCAATGAGTGAGACCAAGAGAGTGGGCCATTGTGAGCATGATATATGGAGTGACATTCACCAAAATAACATCAGAGATTTTCAGGGTACAGACAGGATTAATGCTAAGCATGGGAGATACTTCCTTTTTGCACATTGCCCAGAAAGGAAGAGGGAGGAAGATATTTCTTCCCCTAAATCATGATGAGGACTGTGATAAAGCTAGTTGGGTGTGGAATAAGACTTCCTGGTTTCAACTGCTGTCTAGCACCACAGCTTGTGACCTGGAGTACCCTATTACATCTATTTAGACCCACTTTTCAGTTAGGGTGAGTCTACAAATGGAATGAGGTAATATGTGAATGTCAGCACTTGGTAGAGTTCAGATGTGTAACACATAAAATTATAACTACTATTTTTTTTAATCTCATCATGGTTTAACCCTTCTTAGTTTAAAATATGCACTAAGGCAGGGAGATGGTTGGGAGGAATTCACACTAAGGGTGTTTGTTTAATCACTGATATTGTTAAAGTATACCAAATTTTAGTCAGATGTATTATTGTCTTTAAACTCCCTAGCAAGCATAATCACTGTATTGCCCGTACTTGAGACAGACCCCTTTCATCAGTACCCATGGGGCATCTCTGAAATTTTTTTTTATTAGTATTCATACTTTCTCTCTTCACAGCAATCTTGCTCATTAGGCAATGGTGTTCATTTTTTTAGATATTAAAACTAAGGCATGGCGAGATAATGTAGTGATAACATTATTATTAATACATTAGTTATAGATAATGTAGTGATAATATTATTATTAATAATAATAGTTATTATTTAACAGTAGTTATCATACATTCACCACAGCACAAATTTCTTAAGATGAATTTTTACAGTGTCCACAGTATAATTGCTATGATAATATGCATAGAAAGAATAAAAACTTAAATAAATGACTTAAAATTATCATTAAAATATCAGCTCTTGGTAGATCTAAACTCTATGAAGTGATTTGTGTGTTCTCCCTTCCTCAGATGGAGAAACTGACATGTCTGGACATTACTCACCTTGCTTAATGATAAGAGTGAAGCTGGAATATACATGTAAGCCTATCTGAAGTTCTACCTTCCAATCCTGAGAAATTTTTCTCCGAGTTACTGAGAGATACGTCACATTTTGAGAATTGGTTTCTCAATTCTTTCTGCTTCAACATACCAGGAATCTCTGGTTGTATTTGTTTACTAGGATGTTCACAACAAAGTACCAAAGACCATAACTTATGGAAGGTTCATTTCTTTTCTTTTCTTTTCTTTTTTTCAACATTTTGTTATTCCTTATTAATTTATTCTTTCTGAAATATTGTACTTTTTATTGTCATACTTCAAAAACATAGTCAATCCAAGAAAATTACATAATGTCTACACAGTCATTATCTCACTTATTAGATTCTAAATTATTTCCTTATTGCACCAACATTTTTTTTAACAGTTCTGGAGGCTAAAATCCAAGATCAAGGTGATGGCGTGGCTGGTGTCTTCTGAGGCCTCTCCTTGGGTTGTAGAAAGCCATTTCATCCCTCTGTCTCCACATAGTCCCTTCTCTGTAAGTGACTGTGTCCTAATTGCCTCTTCTTATAAAGACATCAGTCAAATTAGATTATTATCTACCCTACTGACGTCATGGTAATAGAATTACCTCTTTAAAGGCCCTATCTTCAAATGTAGTCACGCTCAACATATAAATGTGTGTGTGGGTGGGTAGGGTGATTTAGTCCATGACACAGGAACCTTCAATTTTTAGTCTCTGGTCGCCATTGTCTCTTTGCCAAAGGAAATGTTTCATTTATGCAAATATCTCCATATTTTAGAGAAGGCATCAGCTGTGATTCCAAACAAAGGACATCATCCAACTGGTATAAAATAAATAGTGGTCTTTAATGGACAAGTTTTAAAAGGATTGGTTACAAAGTCCATAAAAAAAATAAAATAAAATGAGGACATATAGTCATTGTTATGGGCAATTTTGTGTACATTATCTTAGTTAAGTCTTCCAATAAAGCTATAATTGTTGTGATAATATATATAGAAAGAATAAAAACTTAAACAAATTACTTAAAATTAGTATTAAAATATTGGCCCTTAGTAGAAGATGTGACTTCATCAATTAAGCATTTATTGATTACATATGATATTCAGGCACTGTGTTATGTGACCAGGTGGTTGAGGACATATGAGTATGAAATAACTTCAAGAAAAATAAGGTTCAGGGCTTAGAGGGGCAGCAGAATTAAAAATGACACCTTGGTAGCCGGGAATTCCTTTATACATCCTAGGGCTACATGTAAATGTATTGGGCAATGGATCTATTAACCCAAAATTTTTCTATTTTTTTTAATGACAAATGTATTTTTAAATTCTTATTAGTTGAGACAAATGAGTTTGGTATAGCATCTACAGTGTCTCTTTGTATTTAGGAGAAAGGGTGTTATCAGGAGCAATTGATCCCTACTTCTTTATATTCCATTATACTACTACATAAGTACGTGTCAGTTCAAGCCCTGGCTTTACCTATCCTTAGGCTCTGAGGTCAACTGTGATTGAATCAATCTGTTGGTAGGATTCTATCTTTCTCATCTATACATAATTGTTGAGACTGACTGTCACCTGATCTTATAAACAGTGGAAGAGCTGAGAGGGTGCTTGAACAGGATCTGCCTGGCAGAGACCAGGCATTTCAGCAGGTGATAGGTTAGTAACAGGGAAGTCATTTCAGATAGAAGAAAACGGGCAGTGTTCTTATGGTGGAGGTCAGAGAGTTAGACAGTGCAGACGAAAGTCATGACCAGGACCAGGGATCTGATTCTTGGATAGAAACCACTTATTCAGGGTCCATGTCTTTCAAGAAATTATTCAGCATTCTTAATCACATGTGCCTGTTGTTTGATCTAAATTAAACACAGGCTTTAATATTTAAATCAGGTGTTGAACATGAAAGGCACTTGATTTCCCTGGCTTTCTTTTTAACAGACCTGTAGCCTGTTTACATTCATAGCACTGATCCTATTTTTCTGATAGTTAAGTACTATGATATTTACTTAGAGCCTTATATTTTTGTCTGTTGAAGTTTTGCATATGGCTAGGCCCATTCAGTATAGAGTCTGGGGAGTTTTGTAGGTCAACCAGCACAAAATGCTCTGTGATTTTCTTTATCATTGAATGTTTTTGTGTCAGAACAAATTTGTCTTTCAAATTGGTCAAGGTTGCTTGCAATTCTAATATGTCTTCCCAAGACTATGGCAATAGTTTTTCACGTTCTCTGCTTCAAATAGTGCTTTATTAAAAAAAAAAAAGTGGGGCAAGCATCATTAAGAATAGGATGAATAGATTCTTGCTGAGGAGGTAAGTCGCTCCTGTGGGAAAGAGACATTTATGATCTGGCATATGGTGAACATTCTCTTCTGTGCTGGTGGTGGTAGGCGCTTGTTGGGTGTAATTAACAATTAATTGTGCCCAACAGTTCAATAATAATTCAGATGGCAACAGAAATGCAAAAGGATTTGTAATTTCTGGGGCCTTATACTTAGCAACAAATAGTTAGCAACTAAGTTTCACATTGGGGAATTGCACTCTTATTTATGTATTAATTTATTTATATGTTTTATTTTCCCTCTCCTCTGTTCATCTGACCTTCCCTCCCCAACTCTTCCCTTTCAGCATTCTTCCTCCTTCTGTCTCTGTTTTTCTGTCTCTCTCCCTGTCTCCCCTGGTTTGATCATCTGTCTGTCTCTGTGTGTCTCCCTGTCTGTCTCTCTCTTTTCAATCAATCTTTGAGATTCTCCCTCAGCTCCTTGGCCTCTTTTTTCATCTTACAGACCACTGAGCTGTTTCAGAGTGAAGATTTCTCAGTCTGGAAATGCAAAGATTGTAGCTATAGTGCATCTCAGTGTGAGATTACAGGGAGCTAGGAAGAATGAGGTTATTTTATGCCTGCATCAACACAAAATACAATTACTTGCTTTAATGATAATTCTCTCCATATTCCCTTTTCTAAGTTGTGAGAAGGTTGAAGAGTAGCTGAAAAATGTGGTGCAGAGGGGGTGTTCTTCCTATTCTTCTTGAAGGATGATAGACAATCCACAGATATCCTTTATTCCGTCTACAATTTGCTGCGAGGGGAAGAGCAAATTCAGCAGTTTTTGCAAAATTACCAACACAGCAAGAAAGGCAGGCAAACAGATTGCTCAGATGGTCTGACTTTTAATAACTGGATCTATCAAGTCCCAGATTTGCTGCTTGCTGGGAGACTTCAAAGTGGGTCTGCTTTTAAATATTTGATTTCCCCAAATTAGGGGAAACACTCTGAAACATTTAGCAGTGTGGACCACACTTTGAGAAATGAGGAGGCTGCCTTTGATGCCATCTTCAGGGGCATGATTTCACGATTTCCCTAGAGCGCCATCATCTTGACTCCTTTTCTGTAGATTTATCTATGGGTTGGTTGCCCAGATGCCAAATTTTTGTAGCTACCAATCTGCTCCTGAACTTTCTCAACCCTGTTTCGTGCCCCAGGAGAGGGACTGTTTTTGATTGCATAGATGAGCTCCTTTGGAAAGGTGGTGTGGTGGCACCCAGAGATGAGACTGGGAACAGAGAGGTTCTGAACAGATTTATTGAAAGAGGTTGGAGACCAGCCTGGGCAGGGCGAAGATGTTATCTGTGCCTGGGGGCAGTTAGAGACCCTTTTGTATGCAACCATGGGGAGTGGGCAGATTCTACAGCTTGCCTGGAGGGCTCTGGTGAGTTAGGGTCCTTTAGCAAATTCTACAGCTTGCCTAGACTCTGGTGAGTTTGGGTCTTCTGGTGCAAATTTCAGGGGTGTGGCTAACTAGGTTCTTTATATTCTTTTTGGGAGGAAAAGTAGAGGCATGCAGAGGGTTTGCGTGGGGCTGCATTAGGTCCCCCAACACTTTTGCCGATGGCTTCTGGTGAGTTCAGCCAATAGGAGGTATTGACAATAGATCTGGAGGGCAGGAACAAAATTAGATTGGGGTATTAATTTCTCAGGTCTCCTTTCAGGTTACTACGGCTTAGCTCCACCTCTTTACAGAAACCATTAGTCCCATTAGGTGGCCGTTTGTTACTACTATTAATCTCTGCAGATTCCTAAAACTGCTTAACCACCCTATCTCTCTGGACCCAGGGGCATGGATAGTGCCCTACACTTGCTAATATTGAAGTATTTTCTCCATCCTTATTAGTTTTCCTTCACCCTATTCACCTGCTACATTGAGTTTTCCTAAACAGTCTTTTATGATGGTGCGACTTGTTTCCTGCGAACAATGGACACAAGGGTAGGGACTATTCATATAGTCATATAAGAGAGTGAAGATACTGATCCATACACCAGGTGGTTGTCTATTTTAAGTTGTGCATGAACTCTATGGCCACCCTGTATAAGTAATCTGGAGTTCACATAGTTAGTATAGAAGCTTAAGGTGATCGAGTGCTCTACCCACGTCACAAAGAGAGTCATTAGATCCTCTTCAGAATTTCCATGATACATAATTCCAAGTTTGTTCCATGGACCAGTGGCCTCATGGGTTTGCCATAATCTAGATAACGGCAACAATGATATATACTATAAACATCTTGGGGAGTCACAAAACACATTACCACTTTATAAGCTTTGAGAAATGTTGTAGTATGGAAACCATTTAAACTCAATTTTGCTTAAACTAGACTTTACCACACATCTCCTACTGCAGGGGCTGTCTTTTTTTTCTTCCTCATAACACCCAGTTGCATCCCATGGACATAATGATCTGTGAAATCCAGATTGGATTTCGCTGCTCCCTGAAGTGCACTTGAAAGAGTTCTCCCGAGATTATGTCCCCTTCTTTCAAGCTCCCATTACAGAGTGAGTTGAATGCGGCAGTCCAGATCCAGGAATGGGGTAGGGATTGTGACAGAGCCTGGCCTGGGTTGCACCCAATGCAAAGTGTCTCTGGTGGTGAAAGTCATGTAATTGAAACACGGCTGCTGGGACACAGCTTTGAGTTGGGGGTTGTGCTCAAGAACAGAAGGGAATTTTGGCTTTCACAGATGTCCCCAAATACATCTGTATCATTATATTCCAAAGGCATAGTCTACTGATTATTACAGCTCCAGAAGATAACTTTTTGTTTGCTTGTTTGTTTTATATCCGGATACGTTCATTATTGCAGAATGAAGTGAAGATATATATGAACCAAAATATTTCTTCTGAAAGCAGATACTTGTTTTTCTCACCCATCCTGGACGGAGATGGCTGTTTATATAGACACACACGCACACACAAGTTGGCTCAGCACTCCTTAGAAACTGTGTCTATCTCTCCTGGTCAATAATGCCACTAAGCCGTACTTAACTCAATTTCTGCTTTAGTCATCACAACTCAAGGTGAGGGGAGAAAGGAAAGAAATTAGCACGTATTGAATACCTATGTAAGCCAACTCCTTTATATCTCACTTCTCTCATTTATTACTCAGCATTTCCCACGTGAGAAACCTGCAGATGGACACATTTATGTAACTTTCCCAGAGCTGTAAAGCTAATACGGGTTATAAACTGCTGCCTGACTTACCAACATTCATCCCTTTATTCTGCAGATATACTATGATACCTGCTGTTAGCAAGGCCTTGTTGCAGACATTGATGGTACAGAGATGTTTAAAAAATTCAACAGAGATGACCTTGATGCAGTAAGTAAAGTATGTGCATGGTGTCAGGGAGGACAGAGGGGTAGTGACCGACTGTAGGAGCAGCAAAGAAAGAAGGTGAGTCTTTGATACAGTAAGTGTGTGTTGTACATGGAAACGCAGGGCATTTCGGGAAGAGGGAGGCAACATGAGAGAAGGCAGCTAGCATGATTTGGCCTGGTGTGTTTAGGAAACTGTGATTCATTTGAGTTTGTTGAAATAGAAAATGTGAAAAGAATGTGTAGGGAACCAAAGTTGATTCTGTAGATGATGTTCTGAGAGTGTTAGAGAGAGCGCTATGCTAGGGCAACCTTATACATGCAAAAATATGTGAGGTCACCCAGAAGATCGTATGAAGACTGTGATGACTTGCGAACACCGAGCACACGAGACAGCATTGTGGGCTGGGTATGATGTAAAACATAAACCAAAAGAGGCAAAGCTATAGTTGTATACCAACTCTTAGTTACTCAAGTGCCGGTTCCCTGGAGTATACACACAGGAGGTTGGACTGCGTAAGCATTTCTCTTAACACAACTGATTCTGATTTGCTTTGGATAAAGCATTCCATCTGAATTTTTAATAAATGATCTGCCTACACTTAAAATTTTGTCAGGGTTGCCTCTCTACAGATCAACCCAGAGAGCTTAGGATGGGTGGTGGTGTTCTCTTAACAATACTCTTCCATCCCTTCCCCCAACAACAACAACAATAACAAAAACATGCTGTTTTCTAAATGAATTTACAGGGGGAAAAAAATGGTTTGCTTTAGGACCACTAGTGGGGTGTTGATTCTTTGCTCAAGCTCCCTAAAGGATTTGTACTGGAGCATGTTTATCACTGTTCCTGCCCACAGGCTGTTCAGCTCTCTCAGGACCTCTTAATCAGAAAGAGCTTCTGCAGTTCCACTTTTGTATGCTAATTGACAATACTTATGTTTTTTAGCAATGCTTCTTTTTGCATGCTATTTGAATTGGTTGCACTGTAAATTAGAATGAAGAAGAGAGCAGTGCCAAATATTTACAGCTGGATATAACCCCTGAAAATAAGGCAAGTTTTGAAGATATCGAGGTTCCAGCCTTCAGCTCCAAGTCTCTGTCTTACAAAGGAGAGAGCATTACGAAGCCTTAGCTAATTTCCAAACTTTACAAAATGGAATTTAAGGATGAAAAAAGAATAAAGCTTTGTTGATATTTCTGTTTGGCTTCAGTTCCTTTAACCACTCATTGTCTGGTGACTTCATCCAATATATAATTAATATTTTCTATTTATAATGCAATGAGCTAGGCACTATTCTTTTGAGATAATCATACGAATGCTGCCCTTAGCAGATGTTCCACTAGAATGGAAATTCTCTGAAGGTAGGCACTGTGCCTGCTTTGCTCATTGTTAAGTCTCTAGCACCTGAGAACAAGCCTGGAGTGTGGTGCCAGAAATTTAGGTAGTGACTGAGAACCCTACCATTTAGCTTTCCTATGTAGAGCCAAAAAAAGTCTCTTCATGATCCTATCTGAAGGAGCAATATCTGTAGGAAAAAAAAATAGTTGACTTCTGGCAGAGTACTTTCTGAATAATAGTCAGGAAAGCAAAGCTTTGAAACCAGTTGTGTAGGAGAACAGGAATTTCATTTCCTTCTCTGAATTCCAGAGTACTTCTGTAGGAAGATTGTTTTATGTATTCAGTTGGAGATAACAGAATTGAAATAAAGGAATCTGAGAGTGGTAGGGCCATTGAAATTTTCCAAGTCCTTATCAAATATTTTTGCCAAGGCTCAGAGCCTGTAGCTCAAGCGGATAGGGCACCAGCTACATACACTGGAGCTGGCGTGTTCGAGCCCAGCCTAGGCCTGCCAAACAACAATGACAACTATAACCAAAAAAATAGCTGGGCATTGTGGCAGGCG
This sequence comes from Perodicticus potto, assembly GCA_963574655.1. NCBI lineage: Eukaryota > Metazoa > Chordata > Mammalia > Primates > Lorisidae > Perodicticus > Perodicticus potto. The sequence continues at coordinate 6,042 of CAUYRH010107401.1, read as the reverse complement.
CCTGTAGTCCCAGCTACTTGGGCGGCTGAGGCAAGAGAATCTTTTAAGCCCAAGGGTTTGAGGTGGCTGTGAGCTGTTACGCTACGGCACTTTACCCAGGGTGAGTGTTGAGACCCATATTGAGACTCTGTGTGTATATATATATAAGTCTCTGTGTGTGTGTATATATATAATATTATACAGATATTATATATACACATGTGTATATATATATATGTGTGTGTGTGTGTGTGTGTGTGTGTATATATATATATATATATATATATATATATACATACACACATATTTGCTATTGCACTTGCATGGTGATGAAGAAGTCTAGAGAAAGTCCAGCAGTGTTCTGCCAAAATTCACCTAAATTACTTGAAGGAGTTTAAGAGGAAGGTTAATCCCTGGGCACTAATCTTTGAACTCCCAATGGCTCTACCCACAGATAAACCACAGCCTGGTGAATACCTTAGATAACTGTTCATTCAAAGTTAATCCTCACTTTTACAGGACCTTGACTAAGAGGTTAGGAAGTTTGAACTTCATCCTGGACTATAGAGCACTACCACATCTACTATGGTAACTATTATAAAGGGCAATACAAGGGAACAGTAGAGTATCTTCATTGTAGTGCTAGTTATACACATTTAAACAAAGGAAGAAATCACATAAAATTTTACACATGTACATACTCAAGTGCATAAATATTAGTGGAAACTAAGTTATGCAGTCTACTTAGCAGTATTCTACCAAAGGTGATTTCTTTCTTTTCTGTTTTTTTTTTTTTTAATACTGGAGTACTTTTTTTTTTTTGTACTCAAGTTACATAAGAGACCTCCACTGGGACAGCTAGAGTTACATAAGAGGCCTCCACTGGGACAGCTAGGGGAGGGTTCTCGGGACTCCACATGCTATTTTTGAAACTACTGTTGAATCTCTAGTTATTTCAAAAATAAAAAATTGAGAAAGGGAGATAGTGAGAGAGAAATACAAATGGAGAGAGAAAGAGAGAGAGAGAAAAAAAGATTTCAGCACCCCTGCAATTAAATGCTAAGAGCTATGCTTCAGGAACTTCAGACTTTTGGCAGTTAGATGAGTTGTGATGGGAGATGACCAGAGGCTAAGTCTCCATATGGAATCTCATGCCTTTTATCCTCTGATAATACATTAGCAAAATTCCATTTTTCTAATTCAAAAAGTTGACTCTGAGGAGACAGAAGTAAAGATATCAAAGGCCAGAAAACCGAAAAAGATCAAATAAAAAAATAATTACTTTAATCATGTGTTCAAGTTTGGTACACACCACAGAACAGCCTGAAGCCAAGAGAGCTCTGGGTATGACAGATTCCAGAGTGGCTGCATTTGAAAATTTTAGAATGAATATTTTTGAAATTAAAGGATGAAATGAAGGCAGTTGTCTATTTCTGTCTCTTATAGTCTTTACTACTCTTTAATAGCATACCACCTTAGCTAAATGCTTTATGGACTCAGGACAAAATAGAGCCTAGGAGGGAAGCATCTCACCAGAAAAAGAACTGTCTGTATGCAAAGGAGTTTTTAATATTTTGATGTGGTGTCATCTATTTTTTATCACTTAATAATTAAAATAATATTTGAGGAAATTATTGCTTGATTATTTAATTAGCTGGGTTACACATAATAATAAATAGATTATTAGCTTAGATTTACTCTGAGGAAAGTGAAGTACAGGGTGTTTAAATGACTCCCACTTTCGGCACCCTGATCCAGAATAGCACTGAGATGGGAACCTTGACCTCTGCAAGCACCATAGCCAAGCCATTATCCTCTGTGACCAGGCTAAGCTCTGGTTTCCAAGAAGCATCAGAACAAACACATTATTGCCTAATGACGCATGGAAAAAATGGACCTAACCTATGAGTTCTCAGAAAAATGAGAAGATACATATTTTTCACACATTTGCCAGATGAAATTACAACCATTTGCACAGAGCTTAAAAACAGATCTCATTCCAAGAGTGTTAAAATAACAGAAGTTGCGACTATCTGTAATTGTATTCAGAGCCAACCTTTAGAGCTGATTGCACACTAAGGATTTTCCCAGAGAAGCAAACAAACGCCAACACTGCCCCTTCCCAAAGACTTTAGTTCCCTCAAACATGCAAGATAAGGGTGATGTTTTTAGGTAAATTGACCAATGGAAGAAAGCATAATTTCACAATTATGATTACTTAACTTACTGTGTAAGTGACATTAAAGTATTTGTTACTAATATCATCTGGTCAATAAAAGGTAAAAGGTACATTGGATCTTTATGGAAAAACAAAATATTGAGCTCCTGTATCTTATAAAGAAATTTAAATGTTCAGTGGATTGCTGACCTAAAAGTAAAACAGAAACAATCAAGATTTAGAGAAATCACATGTGATTTTTTTTAAACCTTGTCAAAGGTAAATATTTTTAAACATAAAACAACAATCAAAGAAAAATATGGATTAAATCATAATAAAAATAAGTATTTTCTGTTGACCAAAAGATAGCAGTATAAAAGAATAAAGTCCATGTTGAAAAAAAAGAAGCCATTTGCTATGGATTTTATCCAATTAAGATTCTTAACAATGTCAAATAAATACATAGGGGCATCTAAAAAAGTTAAAAAGAGAAAGAATGAGTGATCAGGCAATACATAAATAAGTAAAAAAAACACAAAAACCCTGAATTGATACTTTACAAAAGAAGACATCTTTATGGTCAGTACATAAGAAAAGAAGATCAGTTTTATTAATAATCAGGAAAATACAAGTTAAAACTATAGTGCCTCATGACCAGCAGAATGACTTAAAAAAAAAAAAGTAAATAATACAGAAAATACCAAGTGTTGATGAGGATGTATGTGGAGCAATTAAAATTCTCATATCCTGCTAGTGGACGGAGTACAAAATAGAACAGAGATGTTAGGACACTGCCAGGATCTGTTAGAGCTGTATGTGCATCACCAGTGATCCAGCAACAAAATTTCCAAGTGTACGTGTGTCAGAAATACAAATATACATTCATTATTTGACAAATCCTGGAATGTTCATCTAAATATCATTACTCACAGTTCCAGATAAGAAGCTATCCAAGTAACCATCATCAACATAAATTAAAACACAAATGAATACTACATAGCAGTTAAAAGGAAAGATCCTGCAAAAGTCGGAATGTATTTTCTGAATTTGACATTGAACACAAGAAATAAATTAGACACCAATGAAGACACACTTATCTGCTCTTCCACTTATATGAAGTAAAAAAAAAAAAAAAAAAAACCAAAAAGCACATCCAGCTTTTCCCATTTCGTCTTTGGTTTTGGTATTTTGGGGGTTGGTAGTGGCAGCAAGAATACAAAAGGGAGAGATTTGAGGGGTGGAAATGATTTTGTTTCTCTTGACTTGGGAGATGGTTGCATGGGTTTGTTCAGTTTGTGAAAACTTACAGAACAATATGTTTAGAATATGTGAACCTGTGTGAGCTTATGTTATGTTTCCATTTTTAAAGGTTATTCCCTGGACACTTTTCAGAGTTGTCATTCATTCATCACATGTTTTGAGAACCTTTTACCTTCTCCTTCATGTATTTCCAGGCAATTGGGTTACTGCAATGAGCAACCCATGTTTGCTCATAAGGTCTCTCCTCCTGTCCATGTTTTCAGTATCTCTTTCCTGTGTTACTGCAACTATTTCCTAACTGGTCCCTTTACTGTGGGCTCTTTCCCTTTTCAAATCCATGTTCCACATCATAGGTAAGGTGATCTTTCTAAAATGTTGTACTCTACACATGTCTTCTGGCACACACAGTAGAATTTAATTACAATAATTGTAAAAAATATTATCAATAATAACATAGATAACATTCATGGAACTATCCTGTGCTAATGATTATGTTTACCATTTTATTTACTTATGCAAATAAGGATATGTCATGTATCACACTTTACAGATGAGAGCGTTAGGGCACAGAGAAGGCAATCTACTTGCTTAAAACTGAGCGAGCTCTGTCTGTGGAGTTTGTGCTTTAATCTCATTTTACCTATTAAACACTTCACAGAGCCTTCCTGCTTAAGTTTCCTGCCTCAGTCCCTCCACTCTCCTGAAAATCCTCCACTTTGTGACCTATTTGTAGTACCTTTTTTTTTTAAACAGCCTACCCAATTCTCTATCCTTTTTGTCTTATGTTCCATTTCACTCTTTGATAAACATGCATGATTTCTTTGTCTCCAATACTTTCTGCTGTTAGAATCACTTTCCCAATCACCGTTCCTTATGTGGTGACTTTGTCCAAATCTTCCATTGCCCTTCTTGCCAGTAGGCGAAAGGCCAAAATTTTATGCTTAAATGTATCAGCACTTCATAATGCAACCCCAAACTACCTTTCCAAGCATGCATCTAGTTATTTGCATCCCTTCTGTGAAATTCAACTTATTCTGTATTCTTTTATGTTTCTCTTTTGATCTTCTGATGCCACTGTTCTCGAGGTCCCTCCTCCCATCTCTGGAAGTCCATCAAGACCCACTCAAATGCCACCTTCTTCACAGACTATTTACTTAATGACCAGAGCCTTCCCTCATTCTTCTCAAGTTGGAATAAGTGCCCCTCTCCTGGATTCCTGTTGGGCTGTGCCCTCATCTGCAGTACAGTATTACAATCATTTCCTTATATGATGACATACGAGTACACAGCCTGTACCTTCCCACCACTCTTCACTCCCCAAACCTCCCACATAAATTATACTTAGTGCCTAGAAGGTAGTAGATGCCCAGTTCAAATATATTCAACTAAATTGACATAGAGATGCTGTAACAGCCCGATTTCAGTATCGAATGGGCAAAAATGGACATACTTATTTACATGGTGCTTATTGGTTGCACAAGTATCTTTCTATGCCTTATTTCATATAACTTTACTTACTACTATGAAAATTAGGTCTCTGGTGTTTCTTTCTATTGATATCTTTCCTTCCTGCTTAAGTTCTACAGAGTGCACTGCCTAGAGTCAAGAGGAGCCAAGAGACACTGCTTCACCAAAAGACCATGGAGAGAAGATAATGAACTGGAAGAAGAGAGTCGTAGAAGTCATCCAGACAAGCTTTCCTCCTACTGAATTCTTAGGTGAAATAACTCTGGACCCTCTCAGGCTCCAGAAGAATGAGGTGGTACCCTAGAAAATTAGAAGGGCTGAGAAGCATGGGCTCAAGATCAACCCCCTATACCAATTAAGAGACTATTTAATAAGATACCTATATACATTGTATTTATCAGTAGTTTTTAAAATAAGAATCAAGTACCAGGCATAGTGTTTGGTGCCAAAGATACAGATTTAGCGTTTTGCTGTCAGCAAACCCACAGCCAAGTTAATTACTCAGTTTTATGTAAATTGAACAGCTCAGACATATAATCATAAAGTACAGTAAGAATATAACCCAGGAATCATCTTTGTGGGCATTTTTTCCAGAAAAAAGAAAACATGTGCTCATATATGAGTGTTAATACATTGATCCCTTACTTACAATCTCAAAAAATCTAAAGGAAAAAAAAAACTTGTAAATTCAGATGTTTTCCAGTGGTGATGAATGACTAAACAGAGTGTGGGACATCCATAGCATAGAAAACAGTAAATAAGAAAGAACAACTGATACACACTGAAATTTGCAATTATCTCAAGGGAAGTATTCTCAATAGAAAAGGTCAATCTCTTCCCATGGAGCTCTCACCATTCAAACATGACAGGCCTGGTAAAATACTAGTAAGGCTGAGTCTTGCTTGCCTCAACTCAGTCATCTTTGTATGAATCTAGTGGTTCTTTCCCTCCTCCCCCCTCCCATTTGTTTTTGTTCTTTTTTTTTTTAAACGGTTTTTAGCTGATGTTTATGAACAGCAGTGAATACCTAGAACTGTGCCGCGAATGAAAGAAATCCTGTCTTAAAAGGTGCATTTCTTTACAGAGTTATGTCATACCATCCTTTGGGCCCTCTGCTGGAAAAGTAGAATCAAGTCTCAAATAATGCCTTTTTAATTGTATCCTCTAGTATTATAGAT
>CAUYRH010107399.1:0-14250 GCA_963574655.1 Perodicticus potto | reverse complement strand
GGTAAGACAGAATTGATTTACAGAAAAGAATACAGAAAACACCAAAGCTCCTGGTAGAGGGAGAGATTTCAAGTGGGGAGAGAGAAGCTCTCTCCGTTCGAGGAGGGATTTTTAAACACCTGTGGTCTTCAGACTTGGTATTAGTTTTCTCAAACAAGAACTTAAAGCATTGCCATCTCTAAAGATTTGATTAATATTTTAATTATTCTTGACAAAGCTTTCTGATCCAGCCCTTAGCTAAGACTCACCCACAGGAGGACTACAGAGCTTCCAAAATAAATGTTCTTTTTTATTTTTTTTTACTTTAAAAAAAGTATTGAAATATAACACATAGAGAAATGTGTACAATTCAGCAATGTACTGCTTGATAAATATTTGGAAACTGAATCTACATATGTAGTAATGAACACTTACATCAAAAACTAGAATACCAGCCAGACTCGGTGACTCACACCTGTAATCCTAGCACTCTGGGAGGCCAAGACAGGAGGAATGCTTGAGGTCAGAGGTTCAAGACCAGCCTGAGCAAGAGCGAGACCCCCATCTCAACCAAAATAGATTACCAGGCATTGTGGTGGATGCCTGTGGTCCTAGCTACTCAGGAGGTTAAGGCAGGAGGATTGCTTGAACCCAGGAGTTTGAGGTTGCTGTAGCTGGACTGGCACCATGGCACTCTAGTCTAAGGCAACAGAACGAGACTCTGTACCAGAATGCCACCAGTACCCCACCTCTGGTCACCACTCCATTGCACCCTCAGTACATTTGAAACATTCCAAATTTTACATCCAGTGTAAGTCTTTGATTTACAGAGTGTGATTTTTCACTGAACCATTACTTTATACGAACTAGCCAATGTCAGCTTTGATCAAGATGTCTCTCTTATAACTGAAAGTGTGTGGAAGTCTGCCTTTCCATGTAAAGATTGCAATGTTAAATTTGGGCACCCATTGTGCATTCCAGGTACACAAATATATACACCAACAAGTTTAGAACTACTTTCTTTTTAATAAATGCTAAGCTGACTTACACAGTATCAATTGATCCAACCTTAAAACATCTTAACTACAATTGATTTGCTACAGAGTATTTCAGGTATTCTGTTTCTAAAGAGTTTTGTCAAATTGCTCATTTCAGTGACCGTAAGTATTGCCTTTGAATGCTCAAGATTTAAAAGCCAAGAATTTTTCATCTTCTGTTTGAGATAGAATTGTATGTGTTTGTCCTGGGCATTCACAGCTATCTTTTTATATCGTTCAATTTCTGTGTCTGATATTCAGCAAAATATCATTTGGATTCCTAGATATTTTTTTTGCAAGCCTGAGTGAAACAAAAACAGTTTTAGCAGACTCACTATGCTTTCTAAATATATGGTTTTGAAAAATAACTTATGAATTATCAAAAATCATTTATTTTTGTATTATATCAGTGTATTCTTAGTAGAATTAGCAATCAAGCATTATACTTGTATACCCATGACTTTTTTAAAAAGCGACCTATGTTTCCTGTTATGAGGTCTGACAATTAAGTTCGTGAACTCATGCCCCCAAAGGTGATACATACCTCTTTGCTGAATATCAGCACAGTTACCTTTGAACTACTCCCCTTGGAGGGCTAGACACTGATCCCAGTATCTCATCCACCTTTCAAGCAATTTTGGAACTCTTTTTTTTTGGAAATGAAGTTCGTAACTGTCATCCTACCACACAAAAACTTGCAACAACAATAACAAATGCCATTCAGCAAAACACCACTGCATTTAACATGAACACAGCTGTAAGACACTGATATACCAAGGTTCTGAAACCTTACCAAGTTGTTTGTACAGTGCTGCCAACATAAGCTCATGGTGACAAGTTTGCAAACTAAATTGTCAGACTTCTCATATGATGACAGCTCTGATGGTCATTCCATTTCATGATGGTGGAACCCTAGGGGGAAAATTTATTTTGCTGCAAGATGCATGCTACAGTTTGTTAACCATACCTCTCTTCTTAAGTACCCATGCTGTTCATAGTTTTTGAGGATTGTGTTTATGTTTCTCTTAGCTGTGACACTGTGCTTCATCTGAGTGAATGAGGGCCCACTTTTATTTGGGTTACACAAATTTATTTTATGTAGTTTCTGTCTGTTGTGTTTTAGGCAACTAGTCTATACTTTACACTTAACTGTTAATATTAGCGTTTCTCTGTATTACTGCAGACTCATCATAAACATAATTTTAATGACAGACATAATAGATTTGACTTACTGGTATTCTCCTGATGCCACATGTAGAGATTAAAATATTTTACAAGCATTATCCAATTTAATCTTCACAACAACTCATCGAAGGAGGTAATTATCCCCAGTGTACACATAAGGAAATATAGGCTCTGATGGATTAAGTAATTTGCCTAAAATCACATAGCGAGTTCCTTAATTAATTATTCCCTCGTTTGTTGTAGATATAGGCTATTCTCATTTTTTTCTTATTCTTAATAAAAATGTGATAAATATATTTGCTTTGAAAACATTTTCCATTTATAAAGTTATTTCCTTGGGTAGATTATGAAATCTGGTTGTTTTTGTTTTTGTTTTAATTTCCAAGAGTAATTCTTTGTTGCCATTGTGAAACTTTTCTTTTCAATTGTTTCACTTATTTCTTTGTAGCCAGAGAATTTGGTTGAAACAATTTATGCTTTGCGTGATTTCTGTCCTTATGGCCCATTGTGTGACCGGCTTTGGTAAATGTGCCAAGAATACTTGAAAAAAAGTGCACTCTCCTTTTATAGGTTTAAAAAATGTGGGATATCTATTACTTGAACCCTATCATTTGTTATTGAAACCCACCATGTGGTGGTGTGCATTTTCACTTGCTTAACCTGACATTGATTTATTCTGAGTTTTCATCTCATATGTTTCAGTTATTTTTATGAATTTCTCCTTATATTTCTAAACTTTTCTTTGCTTGTATTATGTGTCTTTTGGTCTATGAAGATTGATTATTTCTTTTATTTTGAATTGCCCTGTTTTTAATCCTCTACATTTGTCTTTTACAAGTATTTTTTCCTATATAATTTGTAACCAAATTGGAAACAGCTATGAATCTTCAATGTTCTATTAGTTTCGGTTTCCAGTTCTTTTTTTTAATTACTATTTCAAAATATCTGTTTAGGTACAAATGTTTTTGTTTAGGTGGATGACTTTTGTAAGGCTCGGGTCAAGGTTGTAAGTGTGTAACACTATGACACAGATGGTGTTAATCACACCTGTTAGGTAAGTTTTCACCCATCCCTTCCTTTCCCCTCCTCCTGCTTGATTTCCACAGTTTTATTTCCCTCTGTGCACAGGTGTGCTCATCAGTTAGTTCCAATTTAATAGTGAGTACATGTGAGGTTTGTTGTCTTTATTCCTTAGATACTTCACTTAGGATAATTGTCTCTAGTTTCATTCAAATTGTTGCAAAAGCATTAAGTCAACATTTTTCATGGCTGAGTAGTACTCCGTGGCATACATATACAGCATTTTATTAATCCACTTGTGAATTGGTGGGCATTGGTGTTGATGCCACATGTTTTCAGTTGTGAATTGTGTTGCAATAAATATTCAAGTGAGGTGTCTTTTTTGACTTCTTGTCCCTTGTGTAAATACCCACTAGGGGGATTGCTGGAGCGAATGGTAGGCCTGCTCTGAGTTCTTTGGGGACGCTCCATACTGTTTTCCATAGAGGTTGTATTAATTTGAAGTCTCACTACAGTGTATAAGCATTCCTTTCTCTCTATATCTAAGCCAGCATCTGTTGTTTTTCAACTTTTTAAATATAAAAGTCACTCTAGCTGGGGTAAGGCGTTATCTCATGGTTTGCACAGTTCTTTAAAGCTTCAGTGCCTTTTGTTTGTTTGTGTGTTTTTAATTTTTTAATATTCAGTTATCTCTGGGTGTTTCAGCTTGTATCTTTGAACTGTTTCCTTAAAGGAACCTGGGTTTTGGCCCCCTGAGTCTTTGATATCTAAAAATAGCCTTATGCCTTCAAGTAAATAGCAATATTACCCAATTCAAAAATTTATCATTATATCTTTTTTCTTTGAAGGCTCCATATATGTTTTTAAAATTATCTTCAAATAGTGTATTGGTAAAGTTCACATCATCCGTATTATCGTTTCTTTATAGAGAATGGTTTTGGCCATTAGTTTTATAAGATCTTTTTGATAAGATAGGTAAGGTACTCTTGTACAATTTATTTTTGCCATTGATATTTAAGTGAAAAATGTGGATATGTGGAGTCTTTTCTTCTTGCTCCTTCCTCCTTCTGGCAGTGGGAACTCTTTGTTCTACTAGATTGCCCTTTGCGTCCTTTGTCCCTTAGGGACACACACTGTCCAGGAGATTACCATTTTGACATTCTGTCCCTTCTTATCTTCTGTCACATTGGTTTCAGATGGCCTTCACTTCTATCTTTAGAGAGAACTCCTGTGCTTGATACGTACCTTGCTAATTTTATTACATTTTCTTAGTAATTTCCGATTCATATGAGGGTACATACGATTAGGCCACATTTCATGCATTTCTAAGGCAAAGTCCACGTTGTAGCTGTGAATTTTACTGTATTTTCAAGTCTGCTCTTTACTGTTGCCAGTGTGGTTTGTAATTTGGCACCTTGTTTTTCAAGTATACGTGGTCTTCCTTTATCTTGTCCCATTAGCTACTGAGAATCTCATCTGCTCTTAGTTCACATACATGCATTGTCGTCTTTTACGTGATTAAGTACACGGATGAGATTTTTTTAAAGTTTCCTTCCACTCTTCCCTATAACATACCTATTTACATGGAAGATCTTTGCTCATTGCCTTTAGGGAATTGCCTGTACACTTGTATACTTTAGGGCTTTTAATAGGTCATAGGTTGAGTGGTCTCTGCCTACTCCATCCATAGAAAAGGATTCAGGATGGCCAAAAATTAACATGTATTCCAAATGCCTGAATAGCCTTAGGCTCTACCAGGTTCCACGAGAGGGCTCTCTGATAGAGTCCCAGGAAACCACCCAGTTCCAGAGCAGACAAGCAAAGCTACTCAAGATGATAGGAGCTAAGAGAACTTTCAGGATGAGGTAAGGGCCACAATGAGGAATGTAGCATGGAAGTTACATTTATGTTCAGTCTTGGGGACAGCACCCCGTCCCTGCACCTGCTCTTGCTTTAACCCCCCTAGGATCAGTGGCTTCTGTCACAGAGTCAGAACTGAATGGGCCTGGTTGAATGGGTTAGAGGAAGCAAAAGCAGAGCCAAACGAGTCTTTCCCATACTTGTTCTCTCTGCCTGGCCGATCCTCGCAGGGGCAGTCACTGGGATGGCTCCCTGCTGCTCACAGGGTGCCCTTGGTTTCCCTGTGGCTTCCCAGTGGCTTCACAACCTTCTCTGTGCACCTTGCCCCAGGTCACCTGGGCTTTTGTTGCTCTAGATTGTAGCGTCCATGGCAAAGAACACCCTGCCTAATTGCAGGGCCAGTTCTCATCCCTGGGGGAATGGGCAGTCTCCTGGTCTTCAGAGAGCTCACTCACTTGGCTCCATGGAAGTGAATTTGGCAGAAAGCCTTCTGGTTTTTGGCGTGTGGTTACTCCTTATCTATAGTTCCTTGTCCTGTGGTAGAATCTGCTGTTGCATAGACTAAGCCTAATTTCAGTGAGACATTGGAGGTGGAGGGGCCAAGGCTTCTGTGCCCTTTGCTGTCTTGCCTGCAAGTCCAGCTAATTGAATTTTGTGAAGTGGCCCTTTTAGACATTGAGTGAATTCCTTTATTCAATACTTACTTTCATAGTTATAAATCCTTCTTGTATGTAGTGGGTGCACTGGCCTCCCTTTTCCCTTTCCTTTCAAGCCAAGTGGTGACTCCCCCAAAAGGGCTGAGAATCCCTTGAATTGAGACGTTAAAGTCTACACGTGGATGAGAAATTTATAGAGACCCTTATATGTTAATATTATTTAGAGTTATAACATGGCTCTAAAACCTAAAGTGCAATAAACAGTTGCTTTCTTTTAGTTTTCCAAATCAAATATGACCCTGAGCCCCTCCTGCCTGCATATATTGGGGCTGTCCTCCCCCCTGCCCGCCTTCCCCCTGGGTGGAGGGGCCTGGTCCTGGGGCCCTGCTGGTTCCCATGGTTACTGATGCTCTTCCCACTGGGGAGCAATGGTTGGTGTGATGCCATCTGTCAAACCCGCTCTTGGGATGGGCCACACAGATGTCCCTCAAGGTGTTCCTCACACCGACTGCAGGCTTAGCCACATGCTGCTGCTTTCGATGCCACGGGGCTTAATGATCAGTCCCAGAGATAGCGCATGTGAGTTCTCTGCCAGCCCCAGGTGGAAGGTTCCCTAAGAAAGATGGAATAGCTGGCTATATTTTATATTCAATTCCACATGTATTGAAAGCCACATACGGGCCAGGCGCTGTGAAAAGATTTGAGGATTTAAAGATGTATAACAGTTTCTATTGCCAAAAATTTATAAACTCAGTGGGGTGGAAGTGGATACGTATAAATGCAATAATCTATATTGCAAATCAGAATTTGATAAGCACCCTGGGAGATGAAGAAAGGATGTTTTAAGTGCCTCTGCTTCTAAAATGTTTAACTTGAGTCTGTCTGCTTTGCTATGCCTCTACTGATTCTGCCCTTGTGGGAACTACCATCCTTTCTCTCCTGGAGAATTTAGGGGCTTCCTAACCAGTCCTCCCATTGCTCACCTTCCCCTGCAACACGTGTACGGAGGTACACACAGCCATGTCAGTGATGTCGGTGATACCTTTAAAAAGCAAATCAGGACCTCTCCTACCTCTGCCTACACACGTCAGCAGCTTCTCACTGCATTCAGAGTAAAATCCAAATTCCTGACTGTGGCCTGAAAGGCCACGTGTGATCTGGCTTCCTGCCTACCTTTCTCCCTGCCCCCTCCCCACCTCTTCCCCTCACTCATGTTCCCTGGAACCTTCTCAGTCTCCATGTAGCAGGACCGTGGGGGCTCCTCAGAGGGGCGCTCTGTTCTGTGCTGCAGGCCTCCCAACCGATATTTTCTCCCCAAGCCCTTTTGCTTTTCTTCAGAACCTTACTAAATTGGTGAGTATGTATTTGTCCACCTGTTCAGTTATTTCTCCCCCACCTGCCTGTGGAGTCCAGGAGAATGAGGACTCCCTCCGGCTCGTTTGCCTCTGGGCCTTTTACAGGCCACACAGGGGCCGCTCGGCATCTCATTCTTCAACTGAGACTGCCTGCGTCCTCTGAGTGGAGAGCACAGTTTTAGCAAGTGGATTAAGGGCAGGTGGAAGGGCGTTTGAGCAGAAGTGGTGGCACAGGGAGGCCGTCATCAGAGAAGTTCTCTGGCAGATTTGCAGAAGGAACCAGACCAGTGCATCTAGAACCTAGCACTCTGTTCACTTAACGGTGGTTTTGAAATCCACCCTGGAATTTCTATGCATTTTTTAAGTTCTTGGTCGTTTCTTCATTTTTTTAATTAGGGCAATGTTATTAAGGACAGTAGGTAGGTAGAAAAGAAAGTTTATTTCTAATCTTGGCTCACCACCCCCACTGACCTTGAGTTTAAAAAAATTGACAGTGTTATCTTGTGTGAGTCTCCATTATCACAGAGTTCTGGGGAGGATTAAGAATGGGTATTTTTAAAAAATGGTTCTGTGCTATCAGAAGGTGACTGTCATTATTTGTATCCCTAGACGGCTATTCAGTGTCCTTTCTGTTACTTACCTCTTTTTCTTTCAAAACATTCAATTGAAAAAATAATGTTGAGTTAAGTGATGAATTCTGTTGATTTTAATGGTTGAAAGCAGTGTTATCTTGGAGATACAATTCTGCGAAGTTTTGATTTAGGGAAGTCCAGCCTGGCCCTTACTGTCTCTTTCCTGGCTCTGACCCCTTCTTTATTCCAGCTGAGATGTTTATTTTATGTATAAAACAGCTCCCGCCTGCCCATGACTGGTGATTAAAAGCTCAGGATAATGAAATCTGCCGTTGAAACTTGGCTGTTGGCTACAGTTATTATGCAATGCCTAATATTTCCTTTTGTTTCTGTCAATAATCCAAAATTCTTGGTTTTTCTTTTAGAGCTAACTCTTCAAATACACTAAAATATATGGCACTCATACTCTCATATTTTTTACTTACTAAGCTAAATTATTTAAATTAAAGTTCAGATTATATGCTTTTTGAAGAAACAAGAAAATTTAGTGGCTGTGCAGAGTCATCATTCAGCCTACGAACAGCTGAAGGAAGCTAGGAGTACAAAGCCACCTCCACAGACCTTAGATTTTTGTCTTTCAGCAACTGCTCACCATGCCTTGATTGAAATAGCAAATATAACAACAACAACAACAAAAGAAAAAAACAGCAAAAGTAACGTAAGACACAGCATATTCCAACAGTGGGGTGATTCATAGCAATTATGAGACCCCAATGAGGTGTCTTACACAAATGAAGTAGTTTTCCCTGCCCACCTTCCCTGATTTCCAAATGCACCTGTACAGACTGAACAAGCACTTCCTGTGTTTCATCAGCCACAGTGCCCTGAATTACTCAATTATGGGGGCAAGACTCTAAAGTTCATCTAGTCACAGGTGAGTGAGGGAGTGGATGTGCCCAGCATTTCCTGGGTGCCCGTTTCATAACAGAAGAACAGAATACCACAAAGGCCAGGAAGGAGGTGGAGGAGAGGGACCACCATAGGAAGGGATGTATTTAAAGAGGGGACCAGGGCAACTAGAGTCACATTTGGCTGTGTCACTGTTTTGCCCATGGTTGGCCCTAGGAGAGAGTCATGGTTAAACTAGGGGACCTTTGGACCAGAACGGGTAGTCAGGGAAGGCTGTAGAGTAAAAGGGTGTTGTATACACATATATTCCAAGCATGTTAGCACATAGCCATACCCCAGAAACACTTGATGATTCATTAAGTGCATGAGATGGGCACTTTGAAGTTATAATGACATAAACACACACACACACAAATTCATAAGCCACCATTCCATGGCTCACTAATATAGGAAAAACTGTGTCTGTTTACTTTTGTTTGTGATTTCTTCTCCCCAAACCATTTATTGATACAGAACAGAAAATAATCTGTGGGAGGAGGGGTAGTTAGGACAACTGTTGAGAGGAGGTGATTATCTGAATAAGGTTTTAAGAAATGAATAGAATTTGGCCAGGTGAGGTGGCTCACTTCTATAATTCTAGCACTGTGGGAGGTCAAGGCAGGAGGATTGCTTGAGGTCAGTTTTAGACAAGCCTGAGCAAGAGAGATACCCCATCTCTACTAAAAATAGAAAAATTAGCTGAGTGTTATGGTGGGTACCTGCAGACTCATCTACTCAGAGGCTGAGTAAGGAGGATCGCTTGAACCCAGGAGTTTGAAGTTACTGTGAGCTAGGCCGATGCCATGACACTCTAGGCTGGGGCAGCAGAGTGAGACTCTGTCTCAAAAAATAAAGGAATAGAATTTTCCAGGAAGACAAGGGATGGAGGGGGGTTGACAAGAGGGAATGGTATGTGTGAAGCCACTTAGGTAAATGATATTTAGAATTCTAAGAAGTTATTTTATATGACTAAAGCATGCTATATTAATTTCCATTTGCTGCCGTACCATTATCAAAACTAATGCCACGAAACAACACATATTTATTGTTTTGTAGTTCTAGAGACTGAAGATATGAAATGGGCCCCATTAGGGTTCAAGTCTTGGCAGGCTGTGTTCCTTCTGGAGACTCCTGTTTCCTGGCTTTTTCTAGCTCTAGAGGTCACCTGCCTTTCTTGGTTTATGGCCCTGTCCTCCGTCTTCAATGCCAGCTGTATAGCATCTTCGTATTTCTCTCTACCTCTGACCTCCTGCCTGCCTCTTCTACATTTAAGGGTCTCTTGTGGTTACATTGGGCCCACATGGATAAGCCAAGATCCTTTCTTTATGTTAAGGTCAGATGATTAGCAGCTTGACTCCTATCTACAATTTTAATTCCCTCATGCCATGTAACAGAACATATTCACAGGTTCTGTTACAGAACAGGTGCCAGGGATTAGGATATGGACATCTTCAGGGGTCCTTTGTCCTGCCAACCACACATGCAATGCAAGAAGTTGAGGGTGATGGTGACAAGAAACGTTGATGTGACCCATCATCCACCCAAGGGGACCCTATCATCAGATGTATTTTAAAAAATGGAAGAGTCAAGGTTCTGGAGATTTTCCTAAGGTATAATGAGTATGTTTCCATTATCTAATGCTTTATAACAAAGCACCTTAAACCTTAGTGCCTTAAAACAATAATGATTTGTTATTTCTCATGATTCTGTGACTATGCTGGGTGATTCCCTTGCTAGCTCACCCAGGCTCATTCATAAATCTACACTCAGGTGAAGAGTTGGAAGGTCTAGAAAGTCTAAAAGTGGCTTCAGATTCAGTGATCCATTAGTGGGGCTGCCTCCATTGTTTTCAATGTGAATTCTCATCCATTGCTGGGCTAGATCAGCCGCCTGGGGCAGCATTCCCACAGCATGAAAATGGAATTGCAGGGCCTCTAGAAGCTAGACTCTGGAACCTGAATAGCATCACCTCTACCATATTCCCTTGGGCCAAGCAGTCACAAGCCTATCATAAGCTCAAGAGGAAGAGGAATAGATTCCACCTCCTGACAGACGTTGCTGCAGTGGTGTCATTTCATCAAGCACATGCTGTAAAGATAAGAGTTTGGTTCTGAGAGTGGAATAATGAAATTTAAGATATCGGAGATAAAATGTGTCTGGATGACATGAAGATCCAGCACGTATTCAACAGGAGGAATGGCTCAAGTAGAGTGTGGTGGTGAAGGTCACTGGCTTTGAAGACAAGGAGGAATTCTGAGGCCAGGATGTGCGATGCATCATCTTGTGGACACAACAAGAACCCTGAGTTGGCAGGATATTTGGAAGAAGGGCCTGAAGTCCACAAAATGACGGTGAAGATAACGGGGCAGGTAAGGGATAACCAGACCGAAGGTGATTGTGCAGAGCATGAAGGTCATGACCACACTTTTCCAAGTCAGCCTTGTGAATGGATGGTAGGCACCCAGAACCACCTCACCATGCCCTTCCTTTCCCAGCCCCTGCATCATCTTGTGTAGTCGCTGGTTTTCAAATAAACTGACCACTTCTGACTTCCAGGTAGATTCTTCAGTTAACATTTTAACTGTTGGCACCCATGTCCTGAAGAGTCCATGAAAGCTTCACTTGAAGTTCAAGTCCATTGTGAATAAGGAGATGACAGAGCCGCCATAGTAGCAGGTTCCCAGATTCCATTCTCTGAAGCTTTTCTTTTTTGTTTTCTACTTTCTTTGTCTCCTCAGGTGTGTGTCTCGGGGGAAAAAAAGATGCTCACATAGATCAGTAGCATTTATGGTGACAATGTTTATTAACAGCATTCAATGGATAATATCTGTTATCCTCCTTCTAGGTAAATAAAAATCAGAAACCAGATAGTCATTATCCAGATGGTCCTAAGAGCTCACTCAACCATAAGAGTGCTAGATATGAATAAATTAGAGCCTGTAACAAGTGGAGAAGAATAAAATTGCATATTTTTATAATTACTACCATAATTTAATGTTTATTTGTTTATGTGTAACAAATGAACAACTGATTTACAACAGTACAAGTGCAGCGTGAGTTTACATCTTTGGCTCCGATTTCACATCCTTAAAATGCCTTTTAGAGTACCACAAAAGAATTTTTGTACCCCCAATGGAAGATTTTTAGCATCTGGAAATTGAGCGAATGTTTCCTGGAAGTTTCATATCTGCAGCAAGTGCTCTGGCTATGAATATTTAATTCTGCCCAGTCTTTTATTTTCCCTTACATATTATCCCCTTTGCACAGGTTCAGCACCTTGGTCTTCTGCAGATTGCCAGGGATTAGATGACCCAGAGATGTTATTCTCACTTTTGACACAGAAATTCTTTTTTCAGACTCTGCATGAAATGTGTCTAAAAACAGGTGAAGTAATGATAGTTTTTGTAATCATAGCCTTGATATAACTAGGAAGGCTTCTGTTCCTCTCAGAGTACTCTTCCTAAAAACTACACAGCTATTCCATTAATGCTGCTGTGCTTCAAACTATTTAGAGGATTCTTCACGTGGGGGGTGGGGCTGTTATCAGAGCAGGTGTGCAACCCTATAAAAAAACAGTTCTATGTTTTTAGTGTCCTATCTCAATTTTGACTAAGTCCAGAAAATTCCCTCAAATTGTAAGGATTGGCTTTCTATGATGTTTATCTAAAAAATAAAATTCACCCTCCAACGAGTAAGGTTTTAGATAACTTACGATAGGCAAAATAATGTACCTCAGGTTCTAAAGTTGTGAGGCTGCAAATGGAGCCTGTTTTTCTGATTGGGGCTACGCTGTGCTACTGTCGCCAGACATTTATCAGAGAGTGTTAAGAAGTGTTACCATTTGTATCTGGAATCTAGAAATACCCCATAAAAATATTTCAGCCCACCTTTCCAACTCTATTTTTATTAACTATGACCTCTTCCCCACCACTCCTTCTTCACTCAACACTTTTTTTTTTTTTACTTCTTTGCTTAAGATCAGCTCTGCACCATCTTATATTTCTGTTCTTCAGTTTTCAATGAGTTATCCTTTGGTTAGCTCTTCTAAATTTTACCGTTTTTATAGGTCTTTGGCACTGTTAAGTTTACGAGTCTGCTCCCACCCGGCTCGGTGTTACTGTCGTCCAGAGGCATCCATCTTCAGCACCATAATTCTAATGTTTGCAACCATCAGCATGTCTCAGGAACTGTATCAGGGACTTAAAACATTCATTCACTTAATCCTCACAACAGCCTTAGGAGTTGAGTGTTATTATAATTCCCACTTTACAGATGAAGAAGCTAAGCCAGTGCAAACAACTTGCCCAAATTCATAGCAGTAGAAAGTGAGGGAGCTAGGATTCAAACTCCCATCCATCTAAGGGAAGAGTTTCTCAACCTCAGCACTCTAACATGTGGGGCCAGGTATTTATTTGTAGGGTGTGCATGTGTCGGGCGTGTCTGTCCTATGCATTGCAATATGTTTAACACCAGCACCTCTTGCCTTCTACCCACTCCAAGCCACGGAAGCCCCACCAACTGTGTGACAACCAAAAATGTCTCCAGACACTGCAAATGTTCTTTAGGTTATGTTTGTAAGAACAACTAAACCAAACGATCTAAAACCAAATTCATGCTTTTGCCACATTATAATTTTTTTTTTTAAAGAGACAGTGTCTATTACCCAGGCTGGAGTACAGTGGTTCGAAAGTAACTCACTGCAACCTTGAACTCCTGGCCTCCAGCGATCCTCCCCCCTTGGCCTCCCAACCTGCTGGATTACAGGCATGAGCCATCATGCTTAGCCACATTATGCAATTAAACAGGGAACTAATAAAACTATAGAATTTTAAAGCTAAATTTTAAAGCTAAATCAGTTTTAAAATCACCACACCTGCTCATCAGAATTGGAGATTTTTTGACGATTCTCTTTCCCTGCCCAAGATGTTTGCAATCAGCATTTGCCAGGTGGAGGACAGGTATCTGTCCATTTTCAGCCTCTCCACAGTATAGGAACCACAGATCAAATCCTACCCTAACCACACATCTGTTCCTTGAATCACTACACTACATTCCTGCCAAATCATTCTCCAGCCATGGGTTTAACACTTCTGGTGACAGCATTACAGTCGGCAATTCCACACTCTTTGCTTTCTGAGACAAGTCCATGTTCAGATAGCCCTAACTGTGAAAAAGTATTCTCTTTAATATTCCTCCTTACATCTCTCTGGCTCTGCCCTTGATCTCATGTTATCTAAGTTACCAATTTTCTCCAATCAGTTGAATTAAACAAACACCTACTGGGTCCCAATTGTGTAGTGTTAGGCTCTATCGGAACAATTTCTTTATGGTGCCCATTAAAATCATTATTATCAGCTCTTTAAAAATGACCATCTAGGCTCGGCGCCTGTGGCTTAATAGGCTAAGGCGCCAGCCACATACACCTGAGCTGGCGGGTTCAAATCCAGCCCAGGCCCACCAAAAAACAAGGAAGGCTGCAACCAAAAAATAGCCAGGGGTTGTGGCGGGCGCCTGTAGTCCCAGCTACTTGGGAGGCGGAGGCAGGAGACTCACTTGAACCCAGGAATTGGAGGTTGCTGTGAGCTGTGATGCCACGGCACTCTATCCAGAAGAAAGAAAACTATAGTCTTGCCCTCCA
>CAUYRH010107395.1:0-12165 GCA_963574655.1 Perodicticus potto | reverse complement strand
GAGGGAGGGTGGGGGGAGTGAGGATAGAGGGCGGGATCACACCGGTGGTACATATTTGAAGGGTTAGGAGAAAACTTCTAAATACGGATCAAAATTGTTCTCACAAAGTAATGAGAAAGTCTCTTGAATGTTATCACAATCAAGTTGATGAAAATATCTTTGATTGTATCTGAAGCCCGTACACTGTACCCCATGACTGAATTATTGTACACAGATATGATTTAATAAAAAAGAAAAGATAAAAAAAAAAAAGAATGAGAAAACATTAAAAAAAAAAGAGTAAAATTAGAACCGAAAAAAAAAAAAAAAAAAACCAAATACATGAAAAAATGCTCATCATCCCTAATCATCAAGGAAATGCAAATCAAAACCACTCTGAGATATCATCTACCCCCAGTGAGAATAGCCCTCATCACAGGGTCCCAAAGCTGCAGGTGCTGGTTGGGTGTGGAGAGAGGAAACACTTTTGCAGATCCCCTAATCTGGGTAATGACAACTTCCAAGTTCAAGTCTCTTCTCACTTCCAAATTCTAGATACATTCAACTGGTAGCCCCATTGATGTACCCCAATGACAGTCATTCTATACCCCACCTCGACACAAAAGCTCTTCCTCATTCTTTAGCCCTTAAAGGGAACCACCCATCACCCCATCACTGACAGCCTAGATCATTCAGGTGCCTCCCCTTTCCTTGTACCTTCAACCAAGTTGGCCATCAAGTGCTACCATTTTACCATCTGGTTGTCTGTTCAATCCTTTAAATTTCTCTTTTCCCACCATTCCTTCTTATTCTGATCTCTTGTTACTTCTGCCTGAGTTTCTCAACTGGTCTCCTTGCCACCAGTCTTTCACACACCAATCTATTTCTTATATACGTGTCACTATGGTCCCCTTAGGCACTGATTTCATCATGAGACTATCCTGCAGAAATGTCTTCATGGCTTCCATTATCCAAGGATGAAAGCATCATCCTAATCAACCTGTATCATCCTAAGTGGGGTTAGCATTCAACCCGACAATTCCTGTGTAAGTCAGTCTTCTCTGTACCCTGGACCTTGGGCCTTCATGCATGTTCTCTCTCAGCCATCTTCATTCTTCTCTCTCACCCCCCACCTCACCTTCTACCCTGGTTTCTCATGTCCTAAGTACAGGCTGCCTTTCCTGGTATACAGGCTGCCTTTCCTGGTATCCTCCTCCCCAAGCTTGGCACAACTCAAATTCTGAGGCCATACGAGTGAAAGCTGTGCAGATGTCTTCAGTGCCTATTACCCTGACACTCAGTGACATACCTGGCTACCTGGTTCCCTTCCACACTGTATAAGCTCCTCAAGGGAACAGGCCAGGTCCCACTTATTTGTCTATTAGCAATAAGCATGTCAAACAACTTCAATAATTCATTCAGGTGAGCAAACAGTTGAAGGAATGAAATGTGGCCCAGTAGATGTTCAACCAAAGTTTGCTTCCACTGCCTCTTATTTTTCCAGTCTTGGAGAAGTCTGTCATGAATACCCAGGCATTCTACACACTGACTGGTCTGCAATCATAGGTTCTTCTTGACCTTCACTGCCTTTATCAATGGACCATTGTGCAATTTTCCATCTCAGTTCTTGCTTTAGTTCATTTCAAAGTTTACATTTCTCATACTTATTTCTAAAAAAATAACTTGTATTTCATGATTGGTTGTTTACTTTTAAGTTCTGACATTTCCCTTTAGACATATCTATGTATCATGATGGGCCTCTTCCAGGAGCATGGGAAATGTGAACCAGATTGGCATCTTTGCTTTGTGACTTTAGGAGAGCTGTTACACCTCACTAAGAACACTATTTCCCTTTCTCTTTTTAAGGAAGCCACACAGTTGAGCTTGATGATGTCCTTAAGAGTAGACAAAGGAAGAAGTGCCAAGAATTCACACTGTAGTAGACACAATCTATGGCAAAAGTCTTCAGTGCTTCCCCTCAGGCCAATGTTGGCATCTATTCTTATTCTAGAAAATAATTCACTTACAAAGACGTATTTAACATTGTACAGTGAACCCAGAGCTGCCAAGTTCCACATGGTCAGTGAATGATTAGAGTTTTCATTTGAATTAATCAAAATAATCTAGGAAAGACTCTTTTCTATGTCTGTGTTAAAAGGTAATGGACAGCTTCCAGTTTCATCATGGAAGATCTTGGAAATTCTTGTCCTGACAACAACAAAAAGTTGCACAAACTGAAAACCAAAGATATTTCATTGATCAGTCAATGAGGTGGCAGGACAAACTCATTTTGAGACCTAGAGATACAGGTGCATCCAGAGAGATAGAAAAACAGAATTCTGCTTGCCTGAATTCTTGCTCCTGAAGCCACAGGAGCCATAAACAGGTAGGATTATTTAGATGATAACTTTGATGATTTCCTGAAAGCTGAAATTTTGAAACTCCTGGGGATGAAGTCTTAGAGAGCCCCACCCCCACAACTATGTAAGGTTTGCCTCCAGGAATCCCACCATGTTCTCATGATGAGGATAGAGAATGAGGCCAACATGGCTCTGGCAGTGGGAGGGGGGAGTAATCATTGTGAGATATACCCAGAGCCTCCTGAAAAGATCTTGGCCAGAGCACCATTCTGAAATTTGATCCCACCCTGAGAAAAGGCATTTCTCCTCCCACCCCCGAAGGTCCCTCAAGTCTCCCTATGGCACTTAAGGAAACATAGGGTTTGGAACGTAGTCAAACAGGGGCAAAGCTACAAGGAAACATTTGTGAATGCTAAAGCCAGAAATAAGAGGAGGGAGCAGAAGGGAAAGCTGCACCACTGCTTTCCCACTCCACAGTGGAACAACGCTTGTGAAGGTCATAACCCCAAGAAGCAAGCCTACTAAAATACTGAGATATAATGAAATTATAGAATGGACCTCTTCCCCATGTTGCCACCAACTCTAAAGTGCTAGTACCATTACATGAGATAATAACTGAAAATGCAACAAGACACAGACTCTCTATGAGGGAAGGAAGCCCAAAGTTAAGAGGAGAGACAAAGCAAGGACAAATCAAGAAGTCTGAGGCCTCTGGTATTTATCACTACAACCAACATTAAACAGATCCCAACTGCTTTTGTTTCCTTTAAGAACAGAGGCCACAGTCACCGATGAGAGGGGGAGGTGGGAGCAGCATACATGTGCCACAGCTGCCTATTTTTACTAATCTCATCAAGAAGGGCCCAGTACTCCTGCAGCAGGATCACAGTCCATCCACCCTTCTCCCATCTGAGTGTTCATCTAGAGCAGAAAGTAAACCCCACTCCTCACTATCACAGCTACCCCCTATAGACGCAGGGAGCCTTGAAGAAAAGTTTACCAGCCCAGTCTGGTCCCATCAAAACTCAAGCATGCAATACAGGAACCTGGGATCTGGGGATTATATAACCTAGAGTACCACTGTTAGCATCTGAACACTCTCCTACGGGGTTGGAGTAACTGACCTATATTGACATCCACACCACATTGATCTGCATAAGCACAAAAGACAGTGTGCCTCCCTTCAACACACACTGAACAGTAGAGTTCCCACAAGAGAGTAACAGGTACACTGCAAAGCTCTCTGTTATGAGCTGAGGGAAGAGGTTCTAGATGAAAAGGAACCAGCATAAGAACTCTGGGAATATGTAAAAAAGGCTCTCTTCATACTCTCAAAAGGATATGCTAACTCCCCAGCAATAGATTCCAACTGTAAGGAAAATTGTTAAATTTCAGATATGAAATTCAAAACAAAGATCACAAGCAAGCTCAATGAGATCAATGAGAAAGTTGAAAACCAACATAAAGAAACAAACAAAAAAAAATTCAGGACATGAATGAAAATTTCCACCAAAGAGGTAGATAATTTTTAAAAAGCATAACTTCTAGAAATAAAAAAGTCTTTAGGGAATTTTAGTATACAGTGCATAGAAACTAAACCAAGCAGAAGAGAGAATTTCAGAGCCTGAAGACAAGAATTTTGAAATAACCCAGTCAGTCAAAAATAAAGAAAAACCAATTTAGAGAGATGAAGGAAATCTCTGAGAAATATGGGAGAGTGTAAAACATCCAAACATAAGATTCATAGGTATTTCTGAGAGAGAAGAAGAAAAAGCAAAAAGCAAGGAAGACCTATTTGAGGGAAAATGGAAGAAAATATCCCTGGTCTTGCTAGAGACTTAAACATTCAGATACAAGAAGGTCAATGAACACCTGGAAGATTCATTCCAAATAGGATATCCCTAAGGCAAATAGTCATCCAACTGGCCGAAGTCACAGAAAAGGAGAAAATCCAACAAGCTGTGACATGAAAACTTCAAATAACTTACAAAGAAAAACCCATCAGACTAACAGCAGACTTCTCAGTAAAGACTTTACAAGCCAGAAGGGATTGAGGTCCTATTTTTGGTCTTTTAAAATAGAATAACTATCTGCCAAGAATTTTGTATCCTACAAAACTGTTTCATAAATGAAGGAAAAATAAAATCTTTCTCAGGCAAGCAAACACTAAGGGAAATTGTCACCCACTAGACATGCACTACAAAAAAATACTCAAAAGTGCTCTAAACACCAAAAATAATTTACTCATCTGTGTAAAAATGCTAAAAATTAAAAACTTACACCTCTTATAAAACAATAACATAAAGGAGAAAACAGCATCTAGCTAACAATTAGCATGATGACTGGAATAGTACCTCACTTATTACTGTTAACAATGATTGCAAAAGGATAAGATTGACAGAATGGATTAAAAGAGACAAATATTTTCTGTCTCCAAAAAAATTATTTAACTCATAAAGAGTGGCATAAAGTCAAGGTAAAGGGGTGAAAACCAAAATTCCACATAAATGGAAACTAAAAAGGAGTAGGATTTGCTATGCTCATATCAGATGAAACAAATTTTAAATAAACAATAGTAAATGAAAAAAGACAAAGAAGGTCATTATATATTAATAGAGGGATTGATTCAATAAGAAGATATAACAGTTCTACATATATCAGCCCCTAACATTGGAGCTCCCAGATTCATAAAACAAATACAACCAGACCTAGGAAATAAAATTATAATAATAGTTGGGGACTTCAGCACTCCATTGACATAACTAGACAGATTATCAAGGTAGCAAACCAACAAAGAAACAGTGGACTTAAATGGGACTCTAGAACAAATGGATCTAAAAGACAGTTGTAGAACACTTCACCCCCAAACAGCAGAAAATAAAATCTTCTCATCATTAAATGGAACATTTTCCAAGATAGACCATATGTTAGACCACAGAATAATTCTCAACAAATAAAAACAACGAAATAATACCATGTATATTTTCTAAACTAGTAATCAATTTTCAAAACAACATGAATACATGGAAATTAAACAACTTGTTGCTGAACAATCTGAGTCAATGTTGAAACAAGTGTGAAATTTTAAAAAGTTCTTGAATTGAATGACAATGGTGACACAAGCTACCAAAATCTCTGGGATATAAAAAAAGCAGTGCTAAGAGGGAAGTTCATAGCACTATTTACATCAAAAAGATAACAACCAATTTCATACATCAGGGAATTAGAAAACCAAGAACAAGCCATGCAAAACTAAAAGAAGATAAGAAATAACAAAAATTACAGTAGAATAAAACAAAACTGACACAAAAGAAGAAGAAGAAGGATCAATGAAACAGAACATCATTTTATTGAAAAGATAAACAAAATTGACAGACCACTAGCTAGATTAAGAAGAGAATAAAGAGGATTCATATATGCTCAATCAGAAATGAAAAAGGAGATGTTTTAATACAACTCATACCACAAAAATACAGATCGTCTGAAACCACTGTGAAGATCTCTGTGTACACCAATTAGAAAACCTGGAGGAACAGGATACATTTTTGGAAACACATGACCTCCCAACATTGAATGAGGAAGAAACAGAAAGCCTGAACAGACCAATAATGAGCAACAAGATTAAATCAACAATAAAAAGTTTCCCAGAAAATTAAAGCTTAGGACCAGACATATACACAACCCAAGTCTACCAACCTATAAAGAAGAACTGGCATAACATCAAGAGGGAGGGAATACTCCTCCCTCACCGTGTAAAGAGAATTAAACCCAAAACTATATGGCTTAAATTCAGAAAAAATTGTGATAAAATTTGCCATCCCTTCCTGATAAAAACCCTTATCATACAAAGCATAAAAGGAACATACCTCAAAATAATAAAAGACACATATGACAAACTCATAGCCACATCATACTGGATGGAGTAAAGTAGAAAATGTTTCCTCTAAGAACTAGACAAAGTCTCCCACTTTCACCACTTTTATTCTTCATAACACTGGAAGTCCAAGGTGAGCAATCAGGCAAGGAAAAGAAATAAAGTGTATCCAAATTAGAAAAGAGGAGGTCAAATTATCATACCATATGACCAATGGTATGATCGTATACCTAGAAAACCCTGAAGACTCCTCCAAAAGACTTCTAGAATTGATAAATAAATTCAGGACAGTCTCATGTTACAAAATCAATGTACACAAATCAGTAGCATTTCTATACACTAGTAACAATCAACCCAAGAATAAAATGAAAAACTCAGTCCTGCTTATAATAGCTGCAATGAATAAATAAATAAATGAATAAATAAATAAATAAAACAAAACAGTCACCAAAAACACCTTGGACTACGCTTCACTAAAGAGGTGAAATATCTTTTCAAGGAGACCTACAAAACACTGGGGAAAGAAATCATAGATCACACAAGCAAACGGAAAAGTATTCCATGCTCATGGATTGGAATCATCAATACTATTCAAATGTCCATACTGCCCAAGGTAATCAACAGGTTCAAGGGAATTCCTGTCAAGATATCAATGTCATTTTTCATGAATTAGATAAAACAACCCTAAGCATTCATAAGAAACCAAAAAAAGCTCAAATAGCCAAAGCAATCCTAACCAAAAATCACAAATCTGGAAGCATTACATTACCCAACTTCAAATTATACTACAGGGCAATGATACCAAAATAGCATGGCACTGGTATAAAAGTAGATATACAGACCAATGGAACAGAATACAGAATGTGGAAATAAAACCAAATACTCAACCAGGGGATCATAAAAAAAAAAAACAGACAAATGTATACACTAGGAAAAGGACACCTGAGTCAATAAATGGTGCTGAGAAAATCGAATATCCTCATGTAGAATAATGAATTTGGATTCCCATCTCTCACCATATAAAAAATTAACTCTTGGTGGATTAAAGACTTAAATATAAGGTCTAAACCCACAAATATATTAGAAGATAAACTAGAAAAATCTCTTCTGGACATTGGCCCAGGCAAAAAAATTTATGCTTGAGACCCCCAAAGCAAATACAACAAAAATAAATAAATGGGAGTTAATTAACCTAAAAAGATTCTGCACAGCAAAAGATATAATCAACAGAATAAATGGACAACCTATGTAGTGGTAGAAAATATTCACAAGTTATACATTTGACAAAAGTCTAATATCCAGATTCTATAAGAAACTAGCAAATCAGCAAGGTCAAAAAACAAACAAACAAACAAACTCCATTCAAAAGTGAATCAAATACATGAACATTTTTCAAAAGAAGAGAAACAAATGACCAAGAAACGTGAAAAAAAAGTCCAACATCACTAATCTTTGGAGAAATGCAAATTAGAATTACCGTGAGATGCCACGTTACCCCCATTAGAATGGCCATTAGCAATAAGTTAAAAATTAATAGATGCTGATGAAAAGGGAATGATTATACAATGTTGGTGGGAATGTAAACTCATAGGGCTTCTATGGCAAACAGTATGGAGATTTCTCAAAGATTTAAAAGTAGATCTACCATTTGATCCAGCAATCCCACACCTGCAGATCTACCCAAAGGTAAAGAAGTTATTTTATCAGAAAGACAGCTGCACTGTCACAAGACGCTTCTGCCACTGCTTGCCAGGGCCCAGGACTGGCCAGGTCTTGGTCAGGCTTAACTAGGTTTCGATTCAATAAGAAGACTCTCGACGCAGCCTGCTAAGTTACCTTGCTCAGATTCAGTTTCTCTTAGGTGCCCGAGGGCTATCTACTTTAGCTGGAGAGAGAGAAAGAGAGAGAGTGTCTTAGAGTAAAGCAGTCTTCTTAGAATAGATAGATCTTAGTCTTTAGCAGAGCTTGGTAATCTTTAGCAGAGAGACAACATGCTGGCGTTCTGCAGGCAGGAGAGGAGACAGAGTCAGAGTAAGCGAGTCTGAGATAGAATGCACATGCACCTTGATTGCCTTCTTCTCCAAGGAGATAAGGTTGATCTCATGCTTCTCAACACCACAGGTATAGAGACTGCCAATTCACCACTGCTCTCATCTCACGAGCTCTCATGCTTGTTAGGAGAGCCAAATCCCTCTCCACGCCCTTTCCACCCAGGTGTTCCATTAATGAGCTATCCAAGTATTTTTTATAACTCTCGCTCTTAGCCATAGGCTATATGGGCTGCAACACTGCACCCATATGTTTATTATAGCACAGCTCACAAATGCAAAAATATGAAACTAACCTGAGTGAGTGCTCACCAATGGATGAGTGGATAAAGAAAATGTGGGCCATACACACACTCCAATATACATGCACTACGGAACACTAGTCAGCTATTAAAAAGAATGAAGTAATGTCTTTTGCAGTAACTTGGATAGAAGTGGAGGTCATTATCCTCCACTGAAATAACCCCGGAACAGAAACCAAATAAATAAATATGACGTTATGACTTACAAGTAGGAGCTAAGCAGTGGGTGTACATGGTTACCCAGAGTTCCTTCAGGATGCTGGAGACTCAGAGAGGTGTGGGATGAGAAATTACTTAGTGGGTATAAGTTCAGGTGACAGGTGTACACTGTTCACCTGTGTATACACTGTTCAGGTGACTGGTGTAGTGAAAGCCTAGACTTCTCCATCATGCAGTTCTTCCATGTAATAAAACTATGTGTGCCCCCTAAAATTTATTTAAACACAAAAAGAAAGATTTCATCATTAAAAAATGAAATAAAATGAACACAGTCCTCTTCCTACCCAGATTAACATACATCTTCTCACTAGAGGCCTTTTTACCTCAGTTCCCATTGCCCCAAAACACGTCTGAATTTCAACAGAACATTACATAGCACACTTAAAAACAAAATAAGTGGTCCAAACCAAATACACTTTAGCAATAGGCTTGGATGGGGTACAGATGTTGGAATTATCAGAAAGCTCAGATAGAACATAGATGTTGGAATTATCAGAAAGCGATAAAACAACAAGGGAGGAAGAGCTAGTTACCTTTTCAGATATTTTACATCCTACCTGATTTTTTGTCCGGTTTCAAGGAAAACTACTATTAGAATTATTGTCTTCATGTATCATTTTAAAATAATTAAAGAAAAAACATGTACAGAAAACCTAACTGACGTATAAAACGAAGGAGCCTGTGAAGGAGTGGCTCCTCATCCAGTGAGGTGGATGAAATAAAAGGAGAGTAAAAGCAAACACCTTCACCTTCTTGTTAAGGAGAATCCACTTTTCCTTTGCCCAAACCTTTCACTGAATAGTAAAAAAGAGAAGCTTCCCAGTAGAAAAGGAAAGACTAAAACCATAAAGATGGTGAAGGAAAGCAGATTTTCCCAGTCCACGTGCCTGCACATACAGACCCATCTGCCTGTGCTCTAGGAATAATTCTGCCCCTGTGGGGATAACCATGGTTCTCAGCCCAAGGGTAAGAAGCCAGTGCTCCCTGTGAGCAGGTAGAGAGTTCTGACTAGCCTGGAATGCTCCTCCTGTAACTTTGCTCCTATGTGTCTCTTGCCTGTTTATGACCCTGTCCAATATTCAAAGGTTTGCCAGGCAAGCCCTTTCCATCTTTGAGGGACAATGTTGTTCTCGTGTTTTCTGAATCATTGCAGAGCTTGGAAAATGATAGGAGGACGTGAGTTGTGCACGGTCAATTTGGCACTGCAGTGAACTTGTCTAAGGCTGGGAATGACATTTCTCAGAGTGACCAGCCGGGGAATTCATGTGAGCTTTGGGGGCTGGGAAGGAAGCGGAGTCATGATCAGAGGCTGGAGTGATCAGACATGGTAACAGGTGCAGAGTTGCTTGGAGGAGCCCAGCATGGCTTTGCTCTGCTCCTGTGGTCAGGTCGCCTTCTCATAGCACCCACACTCTCAAGTGCAGAGGCTGTGGTTCCTACAGAAAGAGCAATTTCCACAAAAGGCCTCTTCCATGCCCACTCCATGAGCTCCCCCGCAGGGTCCCACTTCAGTGGCCCCGTACACGTACATACGGCTTTTCATATTTTCCCGCTAGCTCTAACTTGTTCCTTCAGCCATCAACCAGGCTCAAGAGGTCAACAGAGCCTTCTGTCATCTTTCCATCCTCCACCATTTCATTCTGCCCTTTATGTTCTTAGATCTTTCTTACTCGTTCTTACTCTCAGAATATTTTTGGTGATTCTGCTTCCCTGACTGAGCCCTTGTAGACACAGCAGACTTTCCAGAAGTGTATTTTGCAACGCTAGCTTCACCCTATGCTACCACACCCGCCAGGATGGCAAAGAAACTACAGGTGAAGTTCCTATTTAAAATATGAGAAAAAAAGCACAGATGAAATGATCAGTGAAAGAAATTACCCATATTAAAAAAATTAGAAATTATAACCAAACGCTATTTGTTCCAGGAATGCAAAGCGACTTAACATGTAAAGTTATCTTAATATATTATTTTATTATTTTTATTTCAAATTAATATAAGGGTATAAATTTTTATTTTACAGTGTTATCACTTTCAAGGTAAAATTCAAGTTGTAGAAGAGTCCTTCACCCAAGGGTATGCTGAACACCCTCGCATTGTGCACATTAGGTGAGGTATTTGGCCCCCCAAATACCTTCTCTCTTCCCACCAATTGCCCTCCTGCCCCTCCTGCCCTCTCCTGTCTCACCCCTCCACCTTGCTAGACTATTTTTGTGTTTCATCATTCATGTAATTGTTTGTATATTGATTTCCTATTAGTAGTGAATAGATTGGATATTTTTTTCCATTCTTGAGATACTTCACTAAGAAGAATGTGTTTCAACTTTGTGCAGATAAACATAAAAGATGTAAAGTCTCCATCATTCCCTATGGTTGCATAGAATTCCATGGTATACATATGCCACAGTTTGTTATTCATTCATGGATTGATGGGCGTTTGAGTTGCTTCCCCAACTTGGCAATTGTGAATTAAGCTGCAATAAACATTCTGGTACAAATGTCTTTGTGGTAAAATGATTTTTCTTATTCTGGGTAGATTCCTAGTAATGGGATTGTAGGATCAAATGGAAGGTCAACTTTTAGTCATATTATTTTAATTAACTGTGTTAAATACATGATTATGGAAGGCAGAATATTGAGGTGACCCCTCATGAATTTATAATAATCCCTGACCCCTGACTCTGGGTGGGAACTGTAGCTTGTTTCTAACCAATAGAATATGGCAAAGATGAAAGGGTTTTGCAGGGTGATTAGAGCTTCTACTGAGATGACTTTGAGTTTATCAAAAGATAGACAGTACTGTGTGGGCCTGATCTAATCAGGCGAGCCCTTAGGAGAGGATCTTGAGCAGAGCCATGCTTTCTTTCTCTCGTTTTCTCTCTTAAAAAGCAGGCTGCCTTGTCGTCAGACATAGACCTGCAGTGGGGGGGTTGCATTGAAAGGACTTGAGTTGGTCTTTAGGAGGTCAGAGTGGCTCTTGGACTATACCTTGTAGAAAAATAGGAATGTTAGCAATATACCTGCAAGAATATGAGTTCTGCCAACAACCTGATTCAGCTGGGAAGTGGATTCTTTCACAATCAGTATCCACATGGAAGCACAATTTGGCTGATACCTTGATTGTAACCCCATGGGAATCTGAGCAGACGACCTAGCTAAGCCATGCCAGACATGGGACCCATGGAAAATGTGTGCTGTTTTAAGTCACTCGGTGGTAGTAATTTGTTACATAGTAATTGAATGATAATGAAATGATTCAATAACTAGATATCTATGTTGGTTAGCTATAAAATTCTATATAACAATCCATTCACTGGATTCAGTGGCTGTGATGCTTACTTTTAAGCATCAACTTGCCTAGACTAGGGGATACCCAGATGGCTGG
>CAUYRH010107392.1:0-34596 GCA_963574655.1 Perodicticus potto | reverse complement strand
ATAAGTAGCTATTAAGAAATTCCAAAATATGGGCGGCACCGGTGGCTCAGTGGGTAGGGCACTGGCCCTATATACCGCGGGTGGTGAGTTTGAACCTGTCCCCGGCCAAACTGAAACAAAAAATAGCCAGGTGTTGTGGTGAGTGCCTGTAGTCCCAGCTACTCAGGAGGCTGAGGCAAGAGAATCGCCTAAGCCCAGGAGTTGGAGGTTGCTGTGAGCTGTGTGATGCCACAGCACTCTACTAAGGGCAATAAAGTGAGACTCTGTCTCTAAAAAAAAAAAAGAAGAAGAAAGAAACCCCCCATCCCATAAAAGAAATTCCAAAATACCTAATGTAATCATTTTTTTATTTGCCGTAAAATTTATTATAGTAAAATTTTTATTATTAAATTATAGATTCTTAAGCAATGTTTAACCACAGAAGTTATTTGCATGTCTATCACATCAGTAATGTTATATTAATAATTAGTATTTTGATGAATTGTATAGGAATGTATACATATGTTCCTCATACATGTTATGAGAAAACAGTTTTCTTCTTTTAATGACTGACTGAAGTTTGTATATTCCACAGCAGAATTTGGAAATAGCCAGCCGCTACACATAACTGCCAAATAGGAGCAGGGTTCCATGAGACCCAGCATGTAATAAAGCCATGTATGCCCAGCAATACTTGATTGATTATAAGATGTATTTGTTACACCTTGGATTGAGCTTGAGGAGGACAAAGGGCATGTATAAGCTTCTAGAGCAGTAACACAGTGGCCCATAATGCCCATGTGGTTTTATCTTTGCCCTCCCCTAACTCACATCTATGATCATACAGGGTGTGGTTATCCCTAAATGACCAGATGTAAAGGAGGAAAAGGCCAAGCTTGGTTTGCGAATAGGTTCATTAAGCATGTAGATATAAGCCTGAAATGATAGAGACTCCATCCCATCTCAGAGAAAAGTGGCCTTGAAAAACAGTGGGAAGAAGAAAAGTCTTTTGAGCTGGCAGACTTTCGAGGAGTGCCCCTGGCGATCCACTGTGACTGGAAGGAGAAATTATCCAGAAAAGAAATATATCCAAATGATTGGGTAGTGTCCATTGGCCTGGGCTGTAGGGGGAAGAAAGGGACTGAAAATTTGAGGCTCAGGAGGTCTGGGTGGAACCATGCAGACAGACATGGGAGACTAGCACTAGGAATAAAAATTGTCGCACCACATGTTCGCACACATCCTCCAGAAAACATCTACTAGAGGAGTCATTGAGCAGCCAAGTAATTAAAATAAAGCAACTTCTGCTGAAGCCAGCCTTCATTCCCACCCTGGAGTCAGCAGAACTAGCACAATGAACATAGTGACACAGTAACCACATTGGCAGAGATGGAGGCTGTATATGGACTCCCCCTTATCACAGCTGGTCTAGCTACTTTGAATGTCTGATTGTCATCAACAGAGACCAATGTTGCGTCCCTGCTACCAAATGGTTATTCAAGGAAAATAGTCAGCCATTTGAGCAAATCACTTATATTAAGCCCTTTCTGTCCTGGAATGGTAGCAATTCATCTTTGCACAGAGACTAATTCAGGGTTGCATTTGTCTTTCCTACCTGCTGAGCTTCAGCCAGTGCCACTCTCTGGGGCTTACATGATTTCTGATGTATAGGTACAGGGATCTACAGGTACCTGCTTGGGTTTCTCTGGGTCCTCCCTTGCTCCATGGTAACTTTGAGTGTACATGGGCGGTAACTTTGGCCTGGGAAGAGTGCGATGGGCAACAGCTCAAATGCTTAAAAAAATAAAGGTTTGAGTCCTTTCACCAGGTAAGACATCAAGACTTGCCAAAGTGATAGTTGAGGGTAAGGCAAACTTAAAATGGCTCATGCAGGATGGAGAAGATGAAAACTGGTTTTACCCCAAGACCAACTGCAACAACAGTTGCTATAGTTCCTCCCACTGAGATCCTTCTTCTAAGTTTCCCCTTAGGAAAAGAAGCCAATAGGAGGGCCACAGTGGAGCAGCTCCCAAACGTGCATGGAGAAGTCCTTCTGTGCAACTCAAGGGGTGGACTGTAGTGGGCATGAGAATGCACACTCAGGTTTGCTGCTGCAGGAGACACAGCTGCCTGATGGCCCCAGCTGTTGCCCTTGGGATTCAACACTCTGGCCACATTGCCTGCTGGCTGTCTTCAGTCCTGTCCAGCTGAGGTTGAGACATCAGAAAGTAGTAACTTTAGCTTGGAGATTCTCTGTTGGCCTGGTGGAGTCTTTCTCAGAACTCTGCTGCAATCTTTCCTTCCAATACTAAAGTATGAAAGTCTTCCTTACCTTCTCCTGCTCCCTTTTAAAATAATTCTCTTGCACTATTTATCCCATTTGGGATCTGCTTCGTAGGAAACCTGAACTAAAGCAAGAGCATTAAAATATTGCCTCTTCTCATTTTTTCTCTCCCATTTGGTTTTTTCTACATGCTAATGTTATACCTTAACTCTGCATGAGATTAAAGCACATCTTAAATGTAATTTTTCATAAACACGAGAGTGAGAAAATGTTAAAATATTTATGGATCTGTAGATATCATTTGGTTGGCCAGAGTATGTAATAATACCGGATTTTCAACAGGTTTGAAGGGAAGTTTGGTGAGGGGATTGTTGATAATGTCTTATGCTGGTAAGAATTTTCCTTTACTTGCATTTTTAAATTATAGTTTTGAGTTGTTTTAACTTAATGAATCTAGACAATGACAGATTATTTGTTTAAAATTCACCAATGAAAGCAATGTCAACTTTCATCAATAATATTTTAACCTATGATTTTCCAATAATTAGTCTTAAGATACATGTAGTCTGTTGTTCAAATACCTTATTCCTACTTATGAAGCAGAACTACAAATAATTCATGAAAAATTGCTATATGTTAATACTAATTATTGTCTCTGACATCTTTTCTCCTGAAAAATAGGAATTATAGAATAGATGTTCTTAATTAAATAGGCCATAATACAAAATTTTGAGAGTTCTTCTATTAAACTGGGAGTAAATTAATTTAAGAATTTGAAAGGATAAATGTTATAGTATTATCTTAGTATTAGCTGCAAATTCCTTCTTAGGTTTTTTTCCTAATATTATCAATTATTTTCACATCAAGTTTTACTGAACTTTCAATTGTTCTTATGTAGGCTTTTTATAGGATTTCTGGTTTTACTTTTGTATCAGCAAACTTTTTTTTGACTCCTTTTACCCTT
Organism: Perodicticus potto; assembly: GCA_963574655.1. Taxonomy (NCBI): domain Eukaryota; kingdom Metazoa; phylum Chordata; class Mammalia; order Primates; family Lorisidae; genus Perodicticus; species Perodicticus potto. Next base: position 31,369 of record CAUYRH010107392.1, on the reverse strand, counting down.
GTGACTATAGGATCTATATTATTTTAAACTGTTAATTTTGTTGTTCAAAAGGAAATCATTATGTCTTCACAGATTCTTTATGCATTTTATAATTTTCCAAAATCTGATATTTCAGTTAAGCAACCTACACTTTGCTGTGCTGTAGTTCAAACACTGGTATCTAAAAACCATCGACAAAGCAACCAAATAAATAAATAAATAAATAAAAGAGAGAGAGAAAGACCACTAAATTTTAAAATCTTCACTTAAAATAAAATTAGCAAAATATTTTAAAATTAACTTATTATTAAAATTAGTCATCTGCATACATTAAAATATAGTTTCAAGTAAATTATTGTTAATTGTCTTATTTAAAGAAATTAAATGCTAAGTAGGTTAAGACAAGAATTACATTTATAACTGTCTTCTGGTGTTTCTACTAACTTTGAATATTTGAGTTTTATTTTACAGGAATGGTCATGTTCCTCAAATGGGAAATGAAGATGTATTTATCTGTTCCAGAAACAGAGTGTACTCCTGTGTGAACACTAGCCAAGTAAAGCACATTTGTTTAAAAAAAAAGCAAAAAGTCTCGGCGCCTGTGGCTCAACGGGCTAAGGTGCCAGCCACGTACACCTGAGCTGGCGGGTTCGAATCCAGCCTGGACCCACCAAACAACAATGACGGCTGCAACCAAAACATGGCCAGGCATTGTGGTGGGCACCTGTAGTCCCAGCTATGTGGGAGGCAGAGGCAAGAGACTCGCTTAAGCCCAGGAATTGGAGGTTGCTGTGAGCTGTGATGCCACTCTATCCAGGGTGACAACTTGAGGCTCTGTCTCAAAAAAAAAAAAAAAAAGAAAAAAGGAAAAAAACAACTTAGTGGAAAAAATTTAATGAAACAACTCTAGATCATTGCTAATGCAAATACAAAGAAGAAAGCCTTATTAACAGATATTTATCATTCCCTGGACTCAGAATTAATACTGGAAACTATTTTGTCAAGTTCTTGGTTTCCCTGAAATAAGTTAATGAATACAATCATATTTGCTTCCCCCAAAGCTTCATACAGATCTTAGAACCTTTATCAAGATGGCTTCTACCTTGAGTTAGCCTATGGTGTTCTTTGATGACTTTATACATTGTCATTTTTAAATACTTCTCAAAACCCCAAATCTATGTGAATATCCTAATTCAGGTTCCTGTTTAAAGCTAAAACACCTTTTTAATTTTTCTAGTTATAGTTTACTTTCCTGTCAGGAACTTTGTGAATGGAAAAGAGAAAATTTACCATTAATCATTTCCATTCTTTCTTCCAAACTAAAAGAATTTAATATACAGTCAGTGGGGTAATAGCTTTCATTGCCACTTAACATAGTCTGGGAAAGGGACTCCACCTTTCTTTCTTTCTTTCTTTCTTCTTCTTCTTTTTTTTTTTTTTTTTCAGACAGAGTCTCAGTACGTTGCCCTTGGTAGAGTGCCATGGCATCACAGCTCACAGCAACCTCCAACTCTTGAGCTTAAGTGATTCTCTTGACTCAACCTTCTAAGTAGCTGGGACTACAGGCACCCACCACAAGGCCCAGCTATATTTTTGTTGCAGTTGTCATTGTTTAGCTGGCCCAGGCTGGGTTCGAACCCACCAGCCTTGGTGCATGTGGCCAGCACCTTAACCACTGCACTATGGATGCTGAGCTGGGGTCTCCCCCCTTTTAATCATGATAACATTTTCAGGCAGGGCAGTGATTATTATTAAGCATGTTTTCTAGATCTGTGGTCCCCATCCCTGGGCTAGTCCATGGGCTGTTAGCAACCTGGCCTTGTAGCAGGAGGTGAGCACAGAGGAGGAAGTAAACGCTGGGGAGCAAAGCCTGACACAATAAAGTGAAAGTGAGATTTATTCCGGAACTATGGGAAGGTAGAACGTCCACACCACGGACAGAGGACAGGCAAGTTCTCCCTGCAAAAAAGGACAGACCTCCTGGTTCCTGTTGCCTTTCTACTTAAGCAACAGGCCAAACATGGAGGGACATTCACGGAAGGGGCAGTGTTTCTCTACCATCTTGGTTCTAAAAGGTTGGGAATTGCCCTGTTTTCACCCTGTTTCTTTCTTTTTCTTTTTTTTTTTTTTTTTGAGACAGAACCTCAAACTGTCACCCTGGATAGAGTGCTGGATCACAGCTCACAGCAGCCTCCAATTCTTGGGCTCAAGCCAGTCTCCTGCCTATGCCTCCCAAGTAGCTGGGACTACAGGTGCCCACCACAACGCCTGGCCATGTTTTGGTTGCAGCCGTCTTTGTTGTTTGGTAGGTCCAGGCTGGATTGGAACCCGCCAGCTCAGGTGTACGTGGCTGGCGCCTTAGCCTGTTGAGCCACAGGCGCCAAGCCAGTTTTCACCCTGTTTTGATCAAGGCAATTAGAGATTTTGTTTTGAGACTTTCTGAGTCAGTTAGGCAATGTCCCAGCAATGCCCAAAGCCATGCTCAAAGTCATACCTGAAGTAGTACCTGCCCTGTCTCTTTTATGAGAGTCATGTGCCTGAGGATCTGGGTAAATTTAATGCACTTAAATCATCCCCAAACCACTCCAGTCCATGGAAAAATGGTCTTCATGAAACCAGGTCCTTGGTACCAGAATGATTGGGCATTCCTGTTCTAGATAGCAACATATGCAGCAGAACCATAGTGGACCACCTCTCTACACCAACCCCTCCTTAAGTTGACCTAATTTTCACAGACTGGACATGCACCACATGTATGTTATCAATACAGTAGGCCTAATTCCTTATGGTGACCACCTCTGTCTGCAGACAGTTTGTTAGGTGGTCAGCTTACAGAGGTTCTATTGCAGTTACATTACACACGCTTCTTAGGTAGCATGTTAGATGTATTTTACAATGGGTTCCGTAAACTCTGTAGGATTAAATGCCATAAAATCCTCACTCTACAACTCTACTGATGTCCTTGCTCTGAAGAGTATTGGCCAGCCAACATTCTCCCAAGCAGGCACATAAAATCATATTTCCCATGTGCTACAAAGACTCCTTCTTTGTGTTTGTAGTGTACAAACTGGCTTGTACTCACATTGTCTCATCTGAAGTGTTGCAAATTATGTTGTCAAAATTCTCCCCACTTGTTCTAAATACCTATTCTTCTTTTTTGGCATTTAATTTCCAGACCCAAAATAATCATTAGATACTAGAGATTTAAGGTGAAAAAATTACAGGTTTTAAAAGTGTGTTTAACACAATATGCCATTAGTCTAAAATAGTAAGCGAAGGAATAAAATTGAAACACCTGATCTCCAAAATAGTGATGTGATGGAGTAGGCTTGAAATCAAAGCATCATAGAGATTCTTTTGCCGTTGTCTATCTTCACTGGAGGTGAGGTCCATGATAAAAAGAGTACTGGGGAGAAACTTGGGGGCTTATTGCAGCTTCAGGGTTGCACTCCCCCCTCAAGGTTGCTTTCTCTGGTTACTCACCCTATCGAGTTCCCAGCTAGAAAGACAAACTCTTCCTTCATGGCCATGTCTTAGAGCCAAAGATACAAGAAAAAGAAAATCATCGCAGGCTGCACACAAATTCATCTTTAATGTGATGAAAACAGTTTGGGGTAACCCACCTACTATTTTTTTTTTGTACTTAAATGAATAATTTTTTTCCCTATCAACATGAGATTATCTAAATGTTGTGACGTAGTCTGCCTTTTTGTGGCATACACTGTCACTGTGGAGCAGTTTCCTTTAGTCATCAGTCAATAAATGCAAAGTCATTTTGGAAACAACCAATCCACAGCATGTCAAGGTTTGAAACACCACAGAAGTGATACTTTATTTTAGTTATATTTAGTTTTCTTTTCTATGTTTTTATATCTATCTGGAAGATACTCATTTAACTACAATTTCTCTCTCTCATTCCTCTAATCTGACAGCTTCCTTGCCTAAGGCTTTTTAAATTAATTTACATATGTAAACAGAAGATATAGCTGTAAATCAGCAGTTCTCAACCTGTGGGTCCAGTCCCACAGGAAGTGTATTAAAGGGCCGCAGCATTAGGAAGGTTGAGAACCACTGCTATAAAGAAGAATATGACTGCCTTTTGTGAAGGCCAATAGGAATAATGAAATTAATCATGATGTAAATGTGACAAGCTAGGGAAGATCTACAATAGTAATACAGTTCTAAAATAATATCCTTTTATCATCTAATAATTTATTTTGAGAAATTTCTAATCTTCAGAAATTTCACACTAGTACAGTGAACACTAATATACCTGTATATTCAATTACAGCAACATTTCACAACATTTGTTTTATGTTTTGTTTTAGATAGTTACTTAACTAGCTAGTTAGATACAAACATACATACATATACACATACATACATACATTTTGGTAATCATTTAAAAATAAATTGTAGACATCATGACAATCTACCTTTAAATACTTCAGTACATTTCTCTTAACACTTTTCTACATAAACATGACATCATTTTCATAACCAAGACATTTAACATTTATACAATAATATTATCTAATATATAACACACACTTAAATTTTCTCAATTATACCCAGTGGCCTTTATTTCTGAAAATCCCGTGTTCAATTATGGACCGTGCACTGCATTTGATTGCCATTCCACTCTCATCTCTCTTCATCTAACAGTCCCCTGTACCAATTTCTGTCTCCATGACACTGATATTTTTGAGGTCCCATACACTTGTTTTATAGAATGTCCCCCAAACTAGCTTTGCCTGATTTTTCCCCTTATGATTAGATTCAGGTTGTTTTGGTAAGAGTGCTACAGAGGTGATACCCTTCTCTTCACCTCCTTTCAGGAAACACACATGCCACTGCTCCTGCGATTGGTAATGTCAAGTTGGGTCACAAGGTTCAGATGGAGTCTGCTGGAGCTCGCCATTGTAAAGCACTGCAATTATTAACTAAACTGTGCAGTGATATTCTGAAAAAAGCTTTGGCATCCAAACAACTTTCCATTCAATGGATATGCTACTTCCAGGGGGGCAAAGATTGCAAGGTGCCTGTATGTTTTCTTAGCTCTTTCTGTTTCCACTGACTGGATTCAGATGAGGCCAAGCCATAGGAAGTGGAGGAGGAGGGAAAGTTGCTGAGCCAGAACATGTATGCTGGGACAACTCATGAGAAATAGACCTCTCTGTTGGTAAGACCCTAACATTTTTGATCTATCTGAAGCCACCACTCACGTTATTCTAGGAATAGGTGGTAATAGCTCAACATTTAAAAACATTTTTAATTATTATTGGTACATAATACTTGTATATCTTCATAAGATATATGTGATGTCTTGATAGAGTCATAAAATGTGAATTAATTAAATCAGAGTGATTGGAGTATTCATTCCCTCTAGCATTTATCATTTTTTTTTTTTTTGCACTGGAAACATTTCAATTCCACTCCTTTAGTAATTTTAAAGTATACCTTATTGTTGATGACAGTCACTTTGTTGTGCTATCAAATACTCTTCATTCTCTCTAAACAGATTTTACACCCATTAACCGTCCCCACCATCTCCACCTCTCCTCACTACCCTTCCTGGACTCTAGTAATTGTCATTCTTCTCTCTCTCTCCATAATTTTGTTTTTAATATTTAGCTCCCATATATGAGTGAAAATATTATCTTTCTTTACTTGGCTTATTTCACTTAGCATAATATTCTCCACTTCCATCCACGTTATTGCAAATGGCAGGATTTTATTCTTTTTATTGCTATATAATATTCTATTGTTTATATGAACTGCAATTTCTTACCCCATTCACCTGTTTCATGGAGACTTAGGTTGATTTCAAATCTTGGCTATTGTAAATGGTGCTGCAATAAACACAAAAGTGCAAACATCTTTCTGATATGCCTAGTTCCCTTCTTTTAGATATATAGCAGTGAGATTAGTGGGCCATATGCTAATTTTAGTTTTTTGAGAACCCTCCACACTGTTCCCACTAACAAATATACGACCATTCTCCTTTCTCCACTTCCCTGCCAACTTTCTTTTCTTTTTTTTTTTTTAATCTTTGTATTTGTATTTCCTTTATTAGCAAATTTTTGTCGGTCAGGGCTGTCACAATTTCTACCATTCTAATGGCTACTTTTTTTTAATTTTTATTAAATCATAATTGTGTACATTGGCGCAATCATGGGGCACAATGTGCTGACTTTATATGCAATCTGAAATATTTTCATTGAACTATTTAACATAGCCTTCATGGCCTTTTAATCACTATATGAAGACATTTATATTCTACATTTAGTAATTTTCACTTTATACTTTTAATTTTATAAAAATAATTGATTTGTAGGTGTTTTCTGTAAAAGGGTAGTAACCTTTTGGGGTTAAGAGTAGGGCTTTATTTTTGAGCTATTTCAGATGCCCCAAAATGAACCTACCTCAGAGTTTTAGGGCTGTTTTATGGCCTGAATAAAACAACCTTGAAGAGACAGATTTCACCTTGATACAAGGTTAGCTAACAGTAGAGCAAGTACTTCCAGGAAGCAGGGACTGGAAGATAGTGATTGTCCTCTCCTGTCTCAACTGTCCTAGCCACTGGCACCTGACTAGATTTTTAACCACTAATAATCACTATGTGGCACAAACATACTTAGGGTCTGGAAGAAGAAAAAAGAATGAGTTCTAGAGATGTCCAGGCTTGTCTTTGGTCAGTCTCTTGAGGCTTACAGAATGAAGTTGTGGTTTTTAGCGAAGTGTTTTAAGTGTGTTTTATTATAGTCAAACCTATTAGTAGTGTTAAGTTGCAGTTCCTTCATTGGTCAGATTACTTGCCTAGGCCCAGTGCTGTGCTTCACGCCTATAATTCCAATACTTTGGTAGACAGAGGTAGGATGATTGCTTGAGGCCAGGAGTTCAACACCAGCCTTAGGCAATGTACAGTGAGACCCCATTTCTACAGCTACTTGGGAGGCTGAAGTGGGAGGATTATTCCCGAGCCCAGGAATTTTAAGTTGCAGTGAGCCATGATTACCTACCTGCACTTGAGCCTGTGTAACAGAACAAGACCCTATTTCCCTTTATTGATTGAAATAGAGTCTCACTCTATTACCTGGGCTTTGAGTGCAGTGGCATCATCATAGCTCACTGTAGTCTCAAACTTTTGGGCTCAAGTGATCCTCCTGCCCTAGCCTCCTGGGTAACTGGGACTACAGGAGCCTACTACAGCATCTAGCTAAGTTTTTCAGTGTTTGGTAGAGATGGGGTCTTGCTTTTGCTCAGGTTGGTCTCAAACTCCTGGCCTCAAGCTATCCTTCTACCTCAGACCCCTAAAGTGCTAGGATTACAGATGTGTGCCGCTACACCAGGTCAAGATCCTGTCTCTTAAAAAGAAAAAAAAAAAAATTAAAAAGAAAGAAAAAATATTTACTTATGTAAAGGTAGATGATCCTTTGAAGTCCTGTCCAGCTCTGAGAGCTGTGATGACGTATTATCAAAAGCAGACATCTGTCCCTGGAAAAATAATGGCTCTATTATTGCTGAGAAACTCTCTAACCTCTAAGATGCTGTACTTTTAAATTATGGTTTTGAGCTAGTAATTGTTGTCTTAGATTAATTACATTTAGAAAGGCAACAAAAGAATCAGCCTTGCTTTCCCTCCTCATAGCCTCCCCCTGTTGAGGCCTCACGCTGTTGTGTGTCTTTTCAGTAATACCCAGGTTATCCCTCAGCTGTGGATTCCTGTATGGCTCCCTGCTGAGAGCAGACATAGTCGTGACCTAACATAGAGCTGGTGTTGTCTCTTTAGCATACAGTATGTGGCTCTGTGAGCCTTCCATAGGGCGTTTTGGTCTCTTTTTGTTTTCTTCTCCCGGCACCTTCCTTGGATAAGAAGAGTAGGGTAGTGTTATTTTCTCTTGACAGACTGGTAAACTGAGGCCCACTGAGGTGACATGACTTATGCAGAGTCCGTCAGTAGGTTTTCAACAGAATGAGGATACAGAACCAAGGTCTCATGTCTTTTCTTTTGCTCTCATTCCAGATGTTATGTCCTGTCCACTGAAGACGAAGTATTGACTTTGTCACTGCGGTCATCCAGGTGAGTGTGTTGTTGGGACAAGGAGGGAAGAGGACCCCCTCGGAGGACTAAGGGTAGGATGTGTCTATCTGACAGAACTTTGGGCTTCTCACCTTTCTTCTCTGCTCATCACTTATGCCCTAAACCTCTTCTATCCAGAAAAGCTGGGAACATTCAGATTGCTAAAAGGACTCTGTCTGCTCAGGCTGTTAGGTTTTGTTGGTTGGTTGTTGTTTTTTTTTTTTTTGAGGCAGAGTCTCACTCTTGTCGCCCTGGTTAGAGTGCTATGGCATCATCACAGCTTACAGCAACCTCAAACTCTTCGACTCAATTGATCCTCTTACCTTAGTCTCCTAAATAGCTGGGACTATAGGTGCCTACCACCATGTCTGGCTATTTTTTTCTGTTTTTAGGCGAGACGGGGTCTTGCTTTTGCTCAGGCTGATCTTGAACTCCTGAGCTAAAGTGATCCTCTGGCCTCGGCCTCCCAGAGTGCTAGAATTATGGGCAGGAGTTCCTTGCCTCAGGCTCTTGTTTTTTAGGGAAGGGTTCAAACATCCAAATCTGAGTGTCCAGGGTTACAAATGGTGGTTCTGGTGAGGGGAGATGATTGAGGCTCCAGGATTCTATAGTGAGGGTGAGTTGGACACGGAGGGGATTGACCTGAGGTCAGTTTGCTCCATGGTTAGAAATGGCAGTTTATAAGGCCAAGGTTTTTTTAGGTTTGACCTTTCTGTGGCTTGATCACCAATTGCGATTTCTGCATAGCTAGCTTGTGAATACGTGCCCCTGGCCTGACAGGACTTTGGGAAAGAGTAGAGTTGGGCCCTGAAAGTTATATCTTGCTGACAGGTCCAGAGGCGTATTCCCACATGCAGGGTATGATTTTTGCAGGTGAGGGGTAGAACGAGTGTCAAAGGTATGTGCATGTTCTTTTAGAACAAACCCAGAGACAAAAAGCAGAGTAGAAGATCCAGAGATCAACTCCATCCACGACGTTAAGAAAGGGCAGCTTTTGAGGGGCTATGTGAAGTCCATCGAGCCACAAGGCGTGCTCTTTGGGTGAGTAAAGTTGGACCTCGGGTTCTGGACCCAGACCTGAGTGCCTTCCCTGGGCCTGTCTTGGTCTGCCATCCGCTATGTCCTTCTTTGATGAGAATAGGAAAAGAGAATTTAAAGATCCATACCAGTTCTTAAAATTCTAACATTTTTAATACTTAGGTTTAGAATTATTAGTTCTTATTTAGTGTTTTGAATATGACATTACCAGTGTCAGTTTTAAATAAATTTGGATGTTCTCTGATTAAGTTGTTTGATCATGATTTGTAAATGTTCTGTGAACTCACCTAATGTTCACAACCACCAGATATTTCAGCCCTCCTTGATATTATGTTTCCTCATTTTCTCATCTTCCTAGCAGCTGGATTGACATGATGATGCTAATGTGGGGTAAAAATGATCCTCAGTCATGTCTTCATTGTATTTGATAGTTTTTTCCAGTTTATAGGGACTCTTATCCTGCTGAATGCCAGGAACTTAATGTCTGTCATAAATCTTTGTCACAACTTGGGTCCCTGTGAAGGTGCCGTCACTAGGCCTGGCTGGAATTCTATTGTTGCATTTGTGACCACAGGACTCTTGTCTTTCTCCTTTCAGCCTTGGCCCCTCAGTTGTGGGTTTGGCACAATACTCACATGTCTCCCAGTACAGCCCATTCAAGAAAGCCCTTTATAACAGATACCTCCCTGAAGGGAAGTTGCTTACAGCCAAGATCCTAAGGTAAGTGTCCTCTCTCTTGTTCTTGCTGTGATATGAAACAAACCTGTTTCTTTGGGCGCCCAGGGAAGAGATTTGAGGAGATTTGGCTTGGGTAGTGGTGAATGGAGTGTTTAGAATTCTGAATAAAAGACCTTTGTCTGGCGCCTTCTGCGTCAGCACCTGAAAGCAGATGTGACAGCTTGTTCCTGCTATTGGAGATGGAGAAGTGGGCATTGCACCTGTCCCTGTGTTTTTTCCTGAGGTTATATACAGTCATTCCTAAGATTGCTGAATGGATTCCCAAGAAAGGTGGGGCAGGGCCCAGGAGCACAGGAAGAGTAGGAGAGAAAAGCCTTGGGCTGCCTGGAGTGCCCTTGGTTTTTCATGTTGTCTTCGCCGTCCCCATCTCTTGCCCTGTCATAGTGTGAACCACCAGAAGAACCTGGTAGAGGTATCATTCCTCGCCAGTGACACTGGGAAGCCAGATGTGTTTTCTGCTTCTCCGGAACTGCCACTTTCAAAGCAAGAGGAAAGGAAAATAGAGGCTGAGGAGAGAGACCAAAAGGGAGAAGAGAAGAATCAGAAAAGGAAAGAGAAGAACCGAAAGGGGCAAGAGGAGGCCAAGCTGCCCAGCAAGGAGAAGACGCAGGGCAAGCGGAGGCGCCAGACATCTGTGAGTGAGCAGGTAAGTCACTCAGGAGGGTTGTGCTTCGACCCACCAGAAAAAGGAGCATTAGTAAAGCCAGCCTAACCTGTTGGAGTAAGGGCAGCAAGAGTCAGGGGACCAGCCACCAGTGGTGCAGGAAGAGCAGAGGGAGGGTGTCACCCAGGGCTGCTGGAGGGCAGTCCTGGGCATTCTCCTACCTACAACCTCAGGAAAGAGTGAATAAGAAAGCCAAGAAAGCTGGTCCGTCAGAGGAGGACGACAGTGGCATGGAAGTGTATTATCGAGAAGGAGAAGAGGAGATAGAAGAGACAAATGTGCTGCCCAAGGTGAGGGATGAGGTTGAATGGAGCGGGAGAGGCTGCCCTGGGGCCCGGAGGAGCTGGTCTGTCTTCAGCCCCATCCTCTTCCCTCATTTCCTAAAAAACATGAAAGTGAAAGGCTGGGTGCGGGGGTGGGGGAGATATGGGGGCTGTCAGTTTCCTCCCTTGATTGTGGACTCCTTGAGGGCAGGGATCCTGTTTACCCAAAGAGTAGCTGCATAAGATAAATTCTGTGAATGTTTATTGGGTGAAACTGAGTTAAATTAGAGGCACAGGCAAATCAGAGGAGGCTTAAGTTGTATATCTTCTGAAAAATGAGAATAATACTTGAATCGAGAGGACTGGGTATGGGTGCCTTACACCCACTGGCAGGGCTTCCCAGATTAGAGGTACTTATATTCCTGCCACCCTTGGAATTTTTGTCATATCTCTGTCTCAGCTCTCCTGATGTTTTATATGTGTATGCATATATATATATATATATTTTAAAAGTGTGTTACCTAAGTAAATTTATTTACAAGGAACAATTTTATGTCCCTGCTATGACAGGCTGAGCCTGTCCTGTCTCTGGGCGAGAGGCTGTGCTCCTCTGGGTGGGCTGGGGCTGAGCCTGTCCTGTGTCTGGATGGGAGGCCATGCTCCTCTGGGTAGGTTGGGGATCAGGGAGCAGCCTGAGCCAAGTTCTTTCTTCGGTGCTTCTGTGGTCCTCCAGGAGAAGCAGCGAACCAGGCCAGCAGAAGCACCCCGGCTGCAGCTGTCTTCGGGCTTCGCTTGGAACGTGGGCTTAGACTCTCTGACCCCGGCCTTGCCACCTCGAGCAGAGAGCTCAGACAGTGAGGAGGATGAGAACCCACACCAAGCCATGGTGCTGTTTTCCAGGGCTTTGCCCTTTTTGCAGGGGTCCCTTGGTACCAACCTCCTGTGCTTTGTCCTAGCCTGGGTGGTAATGGGAGGGACCCATGGACTGCCCTGCCAGCTTGTAGCTTTCACGACAGACCTCCCCCTGGGCTTGAGGAGTAGATTATTCACTATTTTTCACCTTCCATAGCAGAAAAAGAGAAGCAAGAAGGAAAAGGAATTGGAAAAGCAAAAGGCAGAAAAAGAGCTGTCCCGCATTGAGGAGGCATTGATGGATCCCAGGCGCCCACCGGAGTCAGCAGATGATTTTGACCGACTTGTACTGAGCTCCCCCAACAGCTCCATCCTGTGGCTGCAATACATGGCTTTTCACCTGCAGGCGACAGAGATTGAGAAGGCCCGTGCTGTGGCTGAGAGAGCTCTTAAGACCATCTCTTTCAGGTTAGGTTTTGCCTCTTTAGATGGGGCCCACTGTGTCTTCCCAAGTACTGGACTGGCAGGGTTTGCCACCCGTGGGTCACTTCCTCCCAGGCAGGCCGGCAGCAATGTGGGTGGCTGCCCACCAGGAGCCCGTAAGTTTCTAGGCTTTCTCTCACAGGTGTGGCGCTCTGTGAAATAGATCTGCTCATTTATATTTTACAGTCTTCTTCACTGCAATAGCTAAGGGTAATCTTTATGAGAGTCCCTACACTTAAATGAGGTGCCCAGTTTGGAGCATAAGTAGAATAGGGAAAATAGCTCGCTATGTACCTGGGTGAAAACCCCGTAGGTGGCCATTTTCCAGGCAGGGAGGAGAGTTAGTTTTCTGAAGCCTGGTGAGGAAGCTTGGCAGTCCTTTGCTTCATTCTCTTAGATTGCAGAAAGAATCAGACCCAAGATTCTGCTTCCATCCCAGACCTTAGGCCTGTGGGAGATTTATTAAGCTCCCTTCCTAGAAATGGAAGCAGAAACCAGGGGAGCCTTAGCTGGCAGGCAGGGGTGGGGGTGTGGTGTTCCCGGTGCTATGTGCACCTCTCAGTGCCTGTGCTTGGGGGTGGGATCTGAGCCTGTGGATGGGGCCTGGGAGGAGGAGGGCGGTCCGTTGGGCTGAGTCGATGAAGCTCACGTGCTGACTGCGTCCTGTCCAGAGAGGAGCAGGAAAAGCTGAATGTGTGGGTGGCGCTGCTCAACTTGGAAAATATGTACGGCTCTCAGGAGTCCCTGACCAAGGTCTTCGAGCGGGCTGTGCAGTACAACGAGCCTCTCAAGGTCTTTCTCCACCTGGCTGACATCTATGCCAAGTCAGAGAAATTTCAGGTAGGAGCTTTGTGGTAAATTGCCAGTATGTCCTCAGCCTCACAAATGGACTCCAGGGAGTCATAGCAGCAGCAGTTTGAAGGAAGGATCCTGGGTTCTGGGTCCAGCCCTGCCCTGAGCTTGCTACCTGATGTCTAGGTCTTAACTTCCTTATTTCTCAAGTAAGAGAAGTCATTTCCCCATCTCCACTGTGGTGCTGTGGGGCTGGGGTGAGGGAAGCAGTGGCTTGGGAAGAGAAGAGATAGGGGAGCCTTGTGTGTATGCCTGAGGCCACTGGCAGGAGATTACAGAGACATAGCAGCCTCTGCTCACTGCAGGCGCAGGCTTAGTGGGGACATACCCCATCATTTGGTGTCTCTTCCCTGTGCTCTCTTCTCAAGAGTCTCTTTTCCTGCCCCTCTCAGGTCTCTGGATTGAGGCCCAGGTAGTGATTGGGTATCTGAGAGCCCGAGTCCTGCTTTTCATGAGTGTCCCTGCCTGCCTTTGTTGTCCTCTCTGTAGTATCGCACTCTCCTCAGCTTGCCTATCTTTTCCCACAGGAAGCTGGTGAACTCTACAACCGGATGCTGAAGCGTTTCCGGCAGGAGAAAGTTGTGTGGATCAAATATGGTGCCTTTCTCCTGCGGAGGAGCCAGGGTGGGGCCAGCCACCGTGTGCTACAGCGAGCCCTCGAGTGCCTGCCCAGAAAGGAGCGTGAGTGCCCTTTCCAATTCCTGATGTATGGGAGTAGGGATTGGGGCCCTTCTCATCCTGGGGTGGTGTTATGTCTAAGTTGGGAGAACCTGGGGGTGGGTGCATCACTATCTCTAGCGTAACAATGCACGTTACACTTCAAATGCTGGATCCCAAAAGATGGAGGAACAAAAACTATTGGCACTAATTCTCTGCTCCTGGGACCCTCTACCTCTTCTGGGCCCAGACAGTAGGGTTTCTGCATCTGTGAATTTGACCCTGAACCCATCCTCACTGTCCTTTTTGGGCTTTGTCTGTTTTGTCATAACCTAGGTTTTGGGACTTGAGTCGGGAATCAAACTTGCTGTCCCTGCAGTACATGGTGTTGTGGAGAGGGATTCTGTCTGCATGTTGGGTCTCTGAGCTGTCTTCTCCCTGCAGACATAGATGTGATTGCCAAATTTGCCCAGCTTGAGTTCCAGCTGGGGGATGTAGAGCGGGCCAAAGCCATTTTTGAGAACATGCTGAGCATCTACCCCAAGCGCACAGATGTCTGGTCGGTCTACATTGACATGACCATCAAGCATTGCAGCCAGAAGGAAGTCCGGTGAGAGGGGCACACAGACCAAGGCCGACTTTCTCAGTGGTAGCTGGGCAGGGGTGGGGGTGGCCAGGCTGATGATTGGTTGCCCCACAGCAGCTCCCAGATCTCCAGGTCTCTTATGTGATCTAGAAAAACAGCTTTGCCATGACATCCCAGAGCCAAAAACATTCACTTTCCAGCTACTTTTTCTGCCTCAAAGGCCAGCCTCTGGTCTGTGTCTAGGACCATTAGTGGCAGGTAGCCTGGCCCCTGGCCTGGGAGTCAGGACACTTGGGATTCCCCTGTGATTAATGCTGTGTCTGGCTCTGGCTGAGCTTTACTCACAGATCCATCCTCATAGTATGTCCCAATTCCAGTAGCTTTGTTTTACTGTGTGACTTTAGACAAGTAAGTCCTTCAACATCCCTGGGTGTCTGTCTGCTCATCTGGAAATGAAGGTGGAAGGTGGTAGTGTCTCTCCCTGGGGCATTGTGGGAGCTCATAGTGGTAGTGAAAATACAGGTGGAAGTGGGAGTCCTGGATGATAGTAGGTTCTGGCTCCAGAGCCCAAAACCAGGCTGGTGAGCACTGGCCAGGAAGGGTGTGATCTGGGCCTGGGAGGCAAATGCTGCCCTGTTCTTCCTCACAGGGACATCTTTGAGCGAGTCATTCATCTGAGCCTAGCTCCCAAGAAAATGAAGTTCTTTTTCAAGCGCTACCTGGACTATGAGAAGCAGCACGGCACTGAGAAGGACGTGCAGGCTGTCAAGGCCAAGGCCCTTGAATATGTGGAGGCCAAGAGTTCAGTCCTGGAGGAATAGTTGTGGGCTGGCTCCCAGGCGTGGCAGCAGTGGGCCAGCCTGGCCCCACTTCAGGTGCTGGGCACTCAAAAACCTGTGTGCTAAGGACTCTTATTTATGTGCTGCTTTTTCTGTAGCGTGTTGTGCTTGCAGTAATCCTATTGGGATGAAAAGGAATTTGAGATTGCTTTTAATTCCTAATTGCCTATTTTGTTTTAAGTACCAATTTATGTCATCTTTTCCCTGTTCTGTGACTGCTCAGTGGTTACTTCAGCAGCCCTGGGGCTTCCATAAAAGCCAAGTTTCCCTCCTTCAGGGAGTTCCCTGGGAAACTAAGAGCAGATGGGCTGCCTCTAAAGGATCTTGTGGCCAGGATCCCACTTTGTCCCTGGCAGGCTGTCCATCCAGCCACGGCGGGCGGTAGAATCTATGGAGCAGGCCCTCCCCTACAATCTTGCAGTCTCAAGGCATGTCCTCAGCCTCAGCTCAGCTAGTGCTTTTCACACAGTAGTGGAGGCTATGAGGCTGGGACAGCAGGACACAGCCCAGAGAGAAGATTGGGAGACCCTGTCTGTAGAGGAAAGCCACAGGCATTGGCTTAAACGCCTATGATGTTCTATTCCTGGGCCCACCTTGGCCAGGTCACCTAACCTCTCCCCATCTCATATATTCCAGAGTTTTTGGAGGGTAACGTAAACTCAGCCAATAGTTGAAGCCAGTTTTGTTTTGGCTTAGCCCTGAGGGAATTAAACATTTTCTCTAGCAGAGCCTTAAATATCCTGAGAGCTTTTCCATGGGAAATGACTGGGTCATATGCCAGAAAGGTTTGAGAGGGGGTGGAGGTAGTGGGGCAGGGTCAGGAGGAAGGAGAGGCTGGGGCTGGCCTGGTCAGTCGCACAAACTTAAAAGAGCTAGTTCTATCCTACTGAGTGCAGGATCTTCTGGCTCTTGAAATTTCAAACTGAGCTTCCCTCTGAGAAAGGCCAGGCCTCATCTATTCCCCAGACCAAATCAGATCATTGAATTCAAATGTGAAGCCTTCCCCTCTGTGTGACACCGGGGGTTCCCTGTACTCTTGCCACCTCTGTGGCATTTTAGTCCTGCCCCCTTCACTCCCACAGGGCGTGGGATTTAGGCCTGGCCCCATGCCCACCAGCCTGCTGTGGCATAGCCCATTCAATCATACAGATGTCACTCTGGTCCCTTATAGTAAGAAAAGCTTTATCAAAAACTTAAATGTATAAAATAAGGCCAGAGGTGTCCCTTGAAGGGCAGCTTCCCAGCAGGGCGCTGTAGAGCTGGGTGTCCCCTATGCAGTTAGACACAAACTAACTGCACAGTGTACTGTACAAGTAATCTAGTGACTTTTACTGCCACCAGGACCTGCTGTCTGGGACTTCCCAGTTTTCTGTCCCAGCCCATAAAATCATCCATGTCATAGTTATTAGAGACCAGCTCTGGGAAAGTCTTTACCCAAAGCTGTTGACGAACTAGGGTGGTAGGAACAGGAGATAGAGTTTCTTCAGGTCAGAGCTGATCACGTTGTCTAGTGGATCGTTCTGTAGCCCAGATTGCCTTGTGTTCCTCTGCTCTGGTCTGTTTGCCCAAGAAGCCATTTTAAAAAAGAAAATCCCCTTTGGTGTGAGCTGGCAGAGGGGTTCAGTTTGGGACCAAGTAGTGCCATTTGTAAAGAGCCTGGGAATCAGGTCCTTAGGAGGCCAGCAGGGCCATCTCCACATTGTCAGGAGGTGCACCATTGCCCGCCAGACCCTGGGCCCACTTGTGTAGGCGGCTGTAGAGTGGGAGGCCCTGGTTCTCCCGGTACAAATAGACGCCAGTGATGGCGTTCCACTGTGGCCGCGGCTGTGTACCTTCCACTGGGAAGTTGGCCACCAGCTCCTCGTCATCCTTATTGAGTGCCACAAAGCCGAAGAAGCGGCGCACGTTGTTGGCGGCAAGCACCCGAGAGTGCACCTCAGCTGTGCGTTGGAATAGCTGGTCCTCGTTGGCACGGTATTGCGCCCAGTAGGCCTCCTGGCGGTAGCTGAGCGGTGAGCAGTAATGCTTCAGGCACTTGGTCAGGAACACCAGGATGGCCACCACACCAATGAGCAGCCACCCAAAGAGCTGGCCAGAGAATGGGCAGGGTTCAGGAGGGGCAAGTTGCTGCCTGAACCTGCCCACCAGGGAGAAGCTAAGGGAGGAGCAGATTCTGCTTCCGTGAGGGAAGCCCCTTTCTCCTTTTCCCTTATTCCCTTTAACTCACACTTCCCTTGTTCTTAGATTTTGCCTTCTGCATTTCCTGCCACACCTCCAACCCCAAGGGTGCCTCCCTCCCTAGCCCATCATCTCACACCAGCCAAACCCAGTTCAGCCTGCTAGGCTTGGCTCAGATGCCACCTCCAGGAAGGCTTCAGAGGCCCCTCTCAGAGCAATCCTGCCTTGCCTGAGTCCCCCATGGCCTGGTTCTTTCTACATCTTCACTGTGTGCCTTGTTTGGAGGCCACCGCATGCCTGTCTCAAACACTTGGTTGATTTTAAGCCTATTGAGGATAAAGGCAGTCAAGTTTTTTTTTTTGAGACAGAACCTCAAGCTGTCACCCTGGGTAGAGTTCTGTGGCATCACAGCTCACAGCAACCTCCAACTCCTGGATTCAGGCGAGTCTCCTGCCTCTGCCTCTCAAATAGCTGGGACTACAAGTGCCCACCACAATGCCCGGCCATTTTTTGGTTGCAGCCGTCATTGTTTGGCGGGCCTGGGCTGGATTCGAACCGCCAGCTCAGGTGTACGTGGCTGGCGCCTTAGCTGCTTGAGCCACAGGCGCCGAGCCATGGCAGTCAAGTTTTGTTTCCAAACTCCTGTACAGAGATCTGTGGGCATTTGTATCAGTATTAAATAAGTTGTATTGATAATCTCTGCTTCTCTGTCTACTTTTCTTGTTTCTTATGTACCTGAGAGAAGAGACCTTTTAAAGAATCTTGTGCTCTTCTTGTCTCTCCCTCACCTACTTCTCTGAGTTAACACGTTGGCTCAGGTTCCTCCTACTGCCCAGTTCTCTTCCCCCGCCCTTTCCCCAGGACCAACTACTCCTTCAGAAGTTGGCAGAGGCTGAGGCCAGGGTCAGGGCAGCAGCTGCCACTTCTTGACTCTCCACACCCCTTCCTGACCCTAGGGACTCCCCTGATGTCAGCAGTACTCAAGGCTGACTCAGTGCAGGTCTCAGTCCTTCTGGGCTAGGCATGTGTTCATCCCAGAGCCAGCTACACTCCACTGTCGGTTCATGGCCCATAGCAAATGTTTCTGAGGTGACTTGCTGGGATCATGCTTTGGCTGGGGTAATGGGCCTGTCTGTGATTGGGATTAAGGCTCAGCCTGAGCCAAGAGAATATTCCTTTAATGTTTAAAACTCTCTTTTATTTTAAAAAGTCAGTGTCTGTAGGCTAGATGCAGTGGCATGATAATAGCTCACTGTAGCCTTGAACTGTGCTGAAGCAATCCTCCTACCTCAGCCTCCTGAGTAACTGGGAATACAGGTGCATGCTCCCATGCCTGGCTATGTCTTTTTGTTTTTGGTAGAGAAGGGGATCTCTATGTTGTCCAGGCTAGTCTCAAACTCCTGGTCTGAAGCCATCCTCTCAATCTCCCAAAGTGCTAGAATTACAGGTCTGAACCATTGTGGCTACCTGACTTCTCTTATTTGGGACTGGAATTGACCCTTGCCCCACCAAGAACTAATCTCTTAAGTTAACCAGCTCTAATACCTGATCCCAATGTAGTGCTTTCCCAGAAAACTGCCCCTGTGGGCCAATTGCAGTTTTAATGTTGGGCCACCCCAGCATCTCCCACCAGCCGCCACCTTGGGGAAGGAAGAGCTTCCCTTCACATGTCCTTACCTGGGACTCATACTTTAGCCTGCGGCTGACCTCCTCCCGGAAGCCTGACAGGTTTGCAGGGCCCTCCCTACAAGGGAACCTGGCCAGGATTTCAGTGGCATGAGCTGGTGGAAAGCCTTCTTCCCCAGCTGTGAGCGAGGAGGGGTCCACAAACTCACTGAGAGCACAGACGTAAGCCTCACCGCGCAGCAGGGAGATGACAGACCAGGTGACAGGAGCCACAGCCGCGCGGCCCAGGATGGAACTTAGGAGGAGGAAGTTGGGGGCAGCTGAGCAGTTCTTGGCCCTCCTGTACTGGCACTCAGTGACGAGGTTCCAGGTGTGGTTGTTGAGGATGATGCCGATGAGGAAGAGTGCCAGGGCAGGCACGCCGATGGCTGTCAGCCCATATAGGTAGTTCCGGGCTGGCGAGCAGGGGCAGTGGAAGGCCACCACGGAGAACACCTCCTGGCTGCCCACTGTGCCCAATGCCACCAGCCCATTGAAAATCATCACATCTTTGCTCTTGAAAAAGAGTGACAGGAAGCGGAAGTTCTCTGCGATCAGTGCAGCCATGGTGACCGGTCAGCGAGGGGACCCGACTGCAGGAGAGGCGGCAGGAGGAGCAGTTGATGGTTCCCGTTGAGCTAGGAAGGAGTGCAGGCCAGTGGGTAACTGAAGGCAGGGCCCGGCCGGGCCATCCTAGCCCTGCGTGAGAGGGTGACCTGGTGCTTCCTCCTGTGGAACAGCAGATGAATGTTCGCCTGGGGAAATGGAGGGTGGAGGAGGATGCTAGTGTGGCCAGATAGGGAGAGAGGAAGGAGTGTTGGGGCCCCAGGGAAATTACAGTCACTGCTATTCACTGAGCTCCTATCTCGTGTCAGGCCCTTTACATTGAGCTGCTATGTCCCTGCCGCACACAAGAGCAGGTGGAGGCTCCTGAGGGTGGGTGGCTTCCCAGGTCACACGTGAGTGGCAGAACTGAGATTCAAGCTTGGGTCTATGTGCCACAAAAACTCCCAGGTCCTTTTTGCCACCACAACCTTCTCTCAGGACAGGGTTAGGAACAGCCCTGTGGATGTGGGACCCTGATGAGCATTTCCTCTGGGATTCAGGGTGGTGCTAGTGTACTGAGGGACCCGTGCCCCCTATGGGTGTGGAAGCTGCAGTTTGTGTCATGGTGGACAAGGGACTTGGACCAGATCCTTGGGGGATGGGCAGGGTGGAAACGACACCAGCACCCTTGGAGCCCACAAGAACATTTCATTTTGGAGACCTCAGGGTCTGGACTGGTTAGGAGGCTCTGGCTCTCAACACACTTCATGACTTTTTTCTGGGTCTCAGTTTCCCCAAAACTGTGAAAAAAAGGATAAATCCTTGCTCTCTTCCTAGGGATGTTGGAGGGAAAGAAAAGGAATAAAAGATGCCTGATAATTATCCTGTGTGTGAAACCCTCCCCTACTCCCATCCTATCAGGTCTTCAAGGTGGGGGATGATTCTCCAGCTTGCAAATGTCAGGAAACTAGGGCCTAAAGAGGATAAAGTACCTTGAGGCCAAACAAATATGGAGGTGTCTGGGCAGGACTTTGACTACAGCCTAAGGAGACTTAGGAAGTAGACAGGGAGAGTCCTCCATTTTCTCAGGGTCCTACTGACTTTGCTGTGTCTATCCATAAGAGCCCTGGCAAACCTCCTCCTCCTCAGCCCTGACCCAACAGCTCCCACACTGCTGAGCCCAGGACCATCCAGCCTGCCAGCAACAAGAAGCCTTGATGAGAAGAAGGCTCAGTGGTGCCTCCAGCCCATCAGGAACCCATTCAGCCTTGTCTGGGCTGCAGCAGGCTGGCAACCTGCCAGGAAGTGGCCATGGCCCCAGGCGTCTGCAAAGTTTAGCCCCAACTCCCTTCCCAGGCTCCACCTACACAAGATGGAGAGGCCAGGGTGTGGCCCCATGTACTTCTCCCCATCTGGAAGATGAAAAACAAAAATCCTCAGGCAGAAGGGAGCCAGGGAATGGAGGACTAGGCGGGCAGCGAACACAGGGGAGGACCTGCCCATGTTCCACCCCTGCCCATCTCTGCTAAGGCTGCCAGACCAGATGGCAGAGCCATGTGGCCACGTGGGGGCCAGGAGGTGGAGGAGGATTATGAGGAGGGGGCAGAATCATGAGGAGCAGCGGGATGGGATGGGGGAGGACTATGAGGAATGAGGGAAAATTATAAGGAGCACAAAGAAGAGGAATCTGACTTTTCCCCCAGTTCTCAGCCCAGAGCTCCAGGCTAACGCCAGGAAAGGGAGTTTGGATGATTGCTGGGGATGAATCCGTTTAAGGCAGGCCCATCTCCCACTTCCCCTTTTTTTCTTGGCTTCTAGCTTCTGATTAGCTCCCCCTGGTTGCCCTGGGTTCCTAAACCAGCCCAAAGTGGGGCCCAGGATGCTGGAACAGGGTGGGTATTGAGTCAAGGATGGATCACACCATCTTTGAAGACTACTGCCCCTGTCCCCCTGGGGCCAGGACCAGCCACACCCAGACCCCCGAGCAGGACCTCCAGCATTAGTCAGGACAGGAGACAGACAGCTGGGGGAGGGAAAGGACTGGCCCTGCCCAGAGTGAGGGCCTTAGCTGGGGCCTCTCCCAGGACAATCCCTCTGGGCAGCCACGGACAGCCTGGCCATGCTCCCCCGTCACCTGACACACCCGAGGCAGGACCCCTTCCTTACCTGGGGCCAGCTGTAGGCACCTGTGGCCTTGGCCTCCCTAGAGCTGGGCTCTCCAAGTGGCCTCCAGGACAGGCGCAGCTTTGGAGCTGCTGCCCCACCCGAAGCTCCTCCTCTGGCTCCCTCCTGCTTTTCTCTGCACAGGAGCTGCCTTTGAGACCAGCAGGGCCCTGGGCTGGTAGCGTCTTCAGACAAATTTAACTCCACAAAAGAGAGAAGCAAACAGTGGGATGGAGTGTGCGCACCAGCGAGTGGAAAAACAACCTCAGCGGAGCCAGGCAGAGGAGGGCGGGCCGTGGGCGGTGCGAGGGGAGAGGAAATGGGGGTGGAGGTGCCGATTTGGCAGCTGCTGCGTGTCCCACCGACCAGCTCTGGGCTGGCACCTGGCCCTGCTCACCGTCACCCCTGCAGTACTCCAACCTGGCTGCCCTCCACGCCAGTTTTAAGAGCATACCTCTGCTTGGCCCTGCCAGGCAGAAGCTCTCCAGAGGTCCCCAGAAGGGTCAGGGTAGATGTGCCATCAGACCAGTGCTGACCCCTGGCAGAATGTGCAAGGCCAGGGCCCCTTACACTCTTCTGGCTCTTCTCCCTCACAGCCGGCCTACTACTGACCAGCACCTCCATGTTTCATCTAACTCCTGGGAGCTGCTTCAAACTTCTGAAGGGCTGATAATTGAATTCAGGAGCCTAGGGATTCTCTGAGGCCTGGAGGCAGAGCTCTGTGGGTGGAAATTAGAAGGAGTCAGGTTTCTGAAGGAGTCCCTGTAACCACGGCGCTCTACCCAGGACAACACAGCAAGACTCTGTCTCAAAAAAATAAAAATAAAATAAAGAATTCATTGAATCTTGGCCATGATTTCCATCTTTCCTTATCCATCCTTCCCTCTTCCTATTCCTGAGGCCCAGTCTTCCTCCTCTGAGTTATTTGGGAGGAGGTCAGATCTCTGCAGGCCAAGGTGAGTTGGGACGTGTCAGACAGAGCTGCCCAGCCTGTCCCAAAAAGTGGTCATGAGCACCCCGTCTGTGGGAGTGTGCAAGCTGAGGCCAAAGAATCACGGGTCAGAAATGCTGAAGAGGGAGTACTAAGGACAGGCTAGAATATCCCTAGGATTGGGGGAGAGGACCCCCAACTCTGTCAGCTCTGCAAAGCTTGTGGTTCCATGAAGGCAGAACTGCTGAGTGACATGCCTGAGCTGGGCTTGTCCATGTATGGGAAGGACAGAAAGGGAACGAGTGTGTATCCGTTTTTTTGTTTGTTTTTTTTCCAGCTTCCCCATATGCCAAACATGGTTGAGGTCCTTCCCTAGAAGTTATCTCCCTTTATCCTCACCACAATCCTGAAAAACAGGTCTTTAATATGCATTCTGCAAGTAGATGCACTGAGGCTCAGTGGTTAGGTGACTTGCCATAGGTCCTGCAATGCTGGTGTTTGAGCTCCGGTGTGCCTGACCCAGAGCTTTGCTCTTTCCTTCCAGTTTGTACCTCCCAGTACCTCTGAGCTTTCTCTTCCCACTGGAAGCACCCCCCCAACACACACTTTGTCTTTGCTTATTAGAATCCTCCTCCTCATTGAGGGTTCAGACCAAGTCCCACCTCCTGGAGGGGCCTCCCAGCCCACCTTGGCCTGCAGAGGTCTGACCTCCTCCCACATAACTCATAGGAGGGAGACTTCAGGAGTAGGAAGAGGGAAGGATGGATAAGGAGAAGATGGAAATCATGGCCAAGATTCAATGAATTCTCTATTTTATTTTTATTTTTTTGAGACGGAGACTCGCTGTATTGTCCTGGGTAGAGTGCCGTGGTGTCATCCATCATAACTCACAGCAACCTCAAACTCTCGGGCTTGAGCAATCCTCTTGCCTCAGCTTTCTGAGTGGGTGGGATTACAGGTGTCCACCACAACGCCCTAGTAATTTTTAATAGAGACAGGGTCTTGCTCTTGCTCAGGCTGGGCTCAAACTCCTGAGTTCAAGCAGTACACCACCTGAGTCTCCTGGAGTGCTAGGATTATAGGCATGAGCCACTCATTTGCCCAGCCCTCAATGAATTCTTAGATGGGTCATACATTTCAAAGACATTTGGTGGGTAGTGAGAAGACGGTCTCCGTTTCCTCCACTTTGACAAAGATGGTAGCTCCAGTGTTTCCATCCTGATATGTCCGCTACTGTAAGAGGGAAGCCCTCATATTCAGAAATCAACAAACACATTAGCTCCACATGCTGAGTGCCCATCTTGTGCCATGTGATTTTACCACAACAACCCTTTGAGGGATTATCCTCCTTCCATGGACAAGGAAACTAAGGCACAGAAAATGAAGCAAACTGGTCAAAGACATGGTTTGTAATTGGTAGAGAAAGCGTCTGACCCAGTTCTGTTCCACTCTCATTGTTCCCACTCTGGGAAGCACCCCTCCACTCTCATTCCCACTGGGGACAGAGCCTCTCAGCATGTTAAAGCCTCCTCACTAGGGTTGGGGTCTCAGAGAAATGGACAGACCTTACCTTCTCTTTCCAACTTCTCAAGCCCTGGGGATGGTCCGATTTGTCCCTGAGACCTGGTTGTGAGGGGGGTTAGTTTAGTTGCCCAGGATCCCTCCATGCAAGGCCTCTTGTGTGTGATGCTAAATAAACATGCAGTCCCCCTGGATAACTGTTTTTTTTTATTGTTGTTGTTTGTTTGTTTGTTTTTTATTTGTGCAGCTTTTGACCCGGGCTGGGTTTGAACCTGCCACCTCCGGTATATGGGGCCGGCGCCCTACTCCTTGAGCCACAGGCACTGCCGCCCCTGGATAATTATTGAGTGACCTCCACAGTGACTGCACTTCCTGGCTTCTTCCACTTAGACCTCGCTTCTGGCATCTTGTCAGAAATTGACATCACCTGTCAACCCAGGTGTGTCACACGGGTTAGGCTGTGTGTCATGTCCCTATGACCCATGTTGGCCTACTCAGCTGATCTCAGGAGACAGGTCCAAATCAGAGAGCTCCTACTTCATAAGAGGGCAGCACCTCCTACTCCCTGATCCCTGAGCACAAGGGAAGATAGATCCTAGAAAGTCACAGGAAAGAGTGGATGCTGGGGCGGAATGTCTGTAAAACCTTAGAGGAGATAGTGAACCAGGTCTAGAAAGAAGCCTGGGAGGTGCTGGGAGGTGTGAGCCCCCTGTCCTGAATCTCTAAGTCAGCTCTGAACCCTTCTGAGGAACACTGCTTATGGCCCCAGTGCCCCGGGCCGTCCAGTGTGGGGCACAGCTGGAGCAGTGGGGTCCCCTTCCAGCTCCAAATTTCCTGCCTTTAACAGGCAGGTGAGGACCTGGGCATGGTTACTTACTGCCCAGCACCTGGGGCCTTCATTTTTTCATCTGGTCTGGGGACCAAAGGGCTGTGGCTTACACTTTGCTAAAGTAAATGGCCACCTCCTTGCGTGGGGGCCGGGGCCCCTCCCCTGCCCAGCCATTGTCCAGTAACGGCTCCTCCTGGTCCAGTCGCAGGGGTGGTTTGCATTTGTGCCAGCTGGTGAGCAGCCTGTTCATGGCGCCCCGATCAGTGATGCCCCGCAGCTTCTCCCTCTCTTCCTCTGCACCATTGAGGGGGCTTGTGGTCGCAGAGGTAGTAGGAGCCACCACCAGTGCCCCATGGGCATGACCCAGCTCCAGGTCGTGGTTCATGGCCTCAAAGAACTGCTGGATGCAGACCTTGGCAAAGGCCTTGGCGTGCTCCGTGCATGTCTCATCAAAGAGCTTGCGCTCAATGTCAATGTAGTGGGACCAGTATTTGCTCTTGAGGAAGGCAGCCTGTGTGAAGCAGGGCCGCACGGAGCGTACCAGGAATGCCAGCAGAGTGGTCAGGAGCACGAAGGACCAGCCCAATGCCTATGGGGAGAGAGATAAGAGTCAGTGGACACAGTCTCCTGTCTCCAAGCCTATCCAGCCACCAAAGCACTCTTCATGCCAGGACCTCTGGGCCAAGAGCAGAGACTGGGCAAGTGACTTTGCTTCTTAGCCTCCATTTCCTCATCTGTAAAATGGGCTTAGAGATACCACCTTATGGAAGTAAGATCCTGGAAAAGCACCCACTGAGTTTGCTGGGCACCTGATGCACAGGGGCTAACTGGACAGACCCTGGATTAGGCTGCTTGGATTTCAATCCCGTCTCCTCTTACTAGTTGACCAGGAGCAAACCTAACTTCTCTGTGCCTCAGTTTCCCCACCTATAAAATAGGACCCTATTTCATAGGGTTGCTGCCTGGCACATAGAGCTCAGTAAACAGCAGCCATTGCTACCGTCTGTGCCTCTTTGGAAAGCCTTCCTCAGCCTGCCCAGGCCACAGTGGTCCTTCCACCCCTGAATCCTGTGTCTCTCCTTTGGCTCCTGGTATTGTCACTGGCACCAAGTTCTGGCTCTGCTCTGTCACAAACTTGCTGTGAGGTGGGGGAGGGCAGAATGCTCGCCCAACCTGTGCTCTAGGGTCCGGCCTCCAGCTGCACAGGCAGACCAAAATGGGAAATGAGGGGCGGGCAGGTCATGGCAGAGCAGACTCAGAGTGAGGAGCTGCAGAGCCTGTGAGCAGGCGGGAGGCATCTGTGCTGCCTGAGGGGCGAGTGCAGGCCTGGTGGAACTGGATCTTCTAATGTTTCAAGTAAAACTGGAAATCTGATTTCTTTTTTTTTTGTTGTTGTTGTTGTTTTTCAGAGACAGAGTCTCACTCTGTCACCCTTGGTAGAGTGCCCTGGCATCACAGCTCACAGCAACCTCCAACTCCTGGGCTAGGTGATTCTCTTGCCTCAGCCTCCTGAGTAGCTGGGACTACAGGCACCCGCCACAACGTCTGGCTATTTCTTGTTGCAGTTTGGCCGGGGCAGGTTTGAACCCACCATCCTTGGTATATGGGGCCGGTGCCCACGGAGCCATAGGCGCCGCCCTAGGAATCTGATTTCTATGGGAAAATATCTGTTGTTTAGATGATGTCAACTAATTCTAAGGTTGAATTTAGAATTCAGTCTCTGGAGGCCAGATGAAACATACTACAGGCCAGGCAGCCTGTGGCTGCTGGGGCCCTTCCAGTTTATGATGCAGGGCTCTCAGGTGGAGGGACAGGTGCAAAGGCCCAGAGGCCTGGGGTGATGGATGAAGAGCCATAGGAGGGGAGGTGCCGGTTTGGGAGGGACAGGCAGCCGAGTTCAGTCTGTGAGATGCAGCAGGGCATCTGGGAGTGGTAGAGGCCTCAGGGGAGAGTCGTCCCGCTGGAGAGGGGGAGCCGAGGGTGTCTGGGCTTGCCAGGGCAGAGTGGGTGCTTCTCCAGCCTTTGCAGGGCAGGCCAGCCCCTCCCCTGTCCCTGACAGCACCTAGTCCACCAGCTGCAGGGACACACTGTCGCTACAGCCCTCTCCACTCTGCACTGACTAGAGGGGAGGCCTGAGGGGCCGTCAGCAGGTGAGGACAGAGGGCAGAGGACATGGGAGTGGGGCTTGGGAGGACCTACCTTGAGTCACATCCTGATAGTGTCTGTCCCTCACCCATGCATCCGACCCTCACTCCCATCCCTCAGCAGGGAGGTGCCAGCTGGGGGTATTTGCCAGGGAAATGTACCCAAATGGCTTAGCCACCTACCAGCCTCACCACCGCCAAGGCCTGGAAGAGGGAAAGATGCAAATTCTCCCCAGCTCGCAAGCTCAGAGATCAGGAAGGAGGATGTGGGGTCCACGCTGGGGCCATCAGGATAGGTTGCTCTTGGGAAGCCTCCAGAAAGGGCTGCAGCACTTCCCCCAGAGGCCCTGCCTTCAGTCTCCATGGGGAAAACAGGCCCTGGCCCGCCCCTTGGGGCTGTGTGTGTGTGGAAACCCCATCTTCAGAAGTGGGGGTCTGGGGCCCTCCCGAGGGACCCTGACCTGTGGGGCACACTCAGCCTGAGGCCATGCAGGCCTCTCACCTGGGAGATGCAGCGCAGGTAGCGCACGGCCACCTCTCGAGCCAGCAGCCAGTCGCCATCATAGATGTCAGGGCAGGGCACCCGGGCCAGCAGGCGGGCCAGCTCAGGGGCGGGCAGGCCAGGCACCAGGCTGCCGTTGCCCAGTGCAGCCACGGGCACAGCGGTGCAGAAGGCACAGAGGAAGCACTTGCCGTCGAGCAGCGTGACAGCCACCCAAACGACGGGTGCAATGAGGGCACGCTGGGCCATGGAGCAGAACATGTAGCGCAGCACGGCCGGGTCCTTGGCCCGGCGCCCCGGCGGCCGCTTCCACTCTTCAGCCAGCATGGACACGTTGTTGTTCATGACCAGGCCGAGCAGAAAGAGCACCAGCGGTGGCGCCAGCAGGATGCCCGCGCTGTAGGCCGTGTTGTAGCCAGGCAGGCAGGGGCAGTTAAAGTCAAAGGCTGAGTACATCTGGGCACTGGCCAGCGCCATGATGCCGCAGATGCCGTTCATGAAGGACTCCTGGTTGGACTGCAGGAACTGGAAGATCATCCGGAACTTGTCCATCACGCCCCCCACGGCGCCTGGTGGCCTCTCCCCACCTTACTGCTGCCTCAGAGTTAGGCCTGGCGGCCCACCCTGCCCACTCCTTGCCCACCTCATGACTCGGCCCTCCTGGTTGGGACCGGCAGAGCACAAGACAGTGGCCGAGGTCACGGAGGCTTTGAGGAAGCTTCTAGTCAGGTGCTGGCTTAGAGGGTGCAGCTTGGCCAATCCTGTGGGTGCAGCCAGGGTTGTGTCCCTCCCTTCTCCTCCCGGGCTTCTCTCTCTGCATAGCCGCCTTTGCCTCTGGTGCTAGGAAACCGTAAGGGCCACACCTAATGGGGACCAGCTGTCTGTGAGTGTGAGAGGGAGAGAGAGAGGGGAAAACAGGCTCGGACACAGGCTGGGAAGGGCTGGAGTTTGGAGAGTTCAGGCTGCTACAGCAGCGTGAGCTTTTGGACCTTGTTCTCTGGGCTGCTAGGGAGCATGTCACCCCACCCTCCTTCCCTTCCCAGAGGGTCTTTCCTCCATGCTGCCTCGGGATTCTAGAGGACTCCTGCATCATTCAGACAATGACAGTACAAAGCGGTGGTGACACCAGTGATGGTGGTGCTGGGGATATTGGGGCATTGGATGGGGATGGTGCGAATGCAGACATGGCATTGAAAAAAATGCCCTGCTTTGGAGTCAGAGGACTTGGATTTGATCAGTTGCCTGTGCAGGAGCTGCGGCTTGCCAGCAAAATGCAGGTACCCTGCGTCACCTGCCTGTGTCTCTGTGGGTGTGTCTTTGTGCTTGTGGGCTGAGGATGGCAAACCTCCTACCTCTACCGCCCTTGATCAAAACATAAGGGGTGGGGTGGGGTTTTGTGCCTGGAGCTTGAGTCTTTAGAGCATCAGGAACTAGGGAAAGACTCGCTCCACTGACACATCAAAGGGGAGGGCCGTAAGGGTTCCCTTGGATAGCCACAGCTGTCCCAGAAGGGCAGGGCAGGTCTAGCTCTAGCCACGTGGCTCCTGTCTGGAGCAAGAGGCTAAAAATGGGGCTGGGGCTGAG
This sequence comes from Perodicticus potto, assembly GCA_963574655.1. Taxonomy (NCBI): domain Eukaryota; kingdom Metazoa; phylum Chordata; class Mammalia; order Primates; family Lorisidae; genus Perodicticus; species Perodicticus potto. Next base: position 2,272 of record CAUYRH010107392.1, on the reverse strand, counting down.
GCAGAGCCCTGACAGACCGTCTCCATGGGGCATCTCCTTGTGTGCCCTTGTGTGAGCTCACTGTGGCTTTGGGCCTCTGTGTCTGTGTACCCGTGTGCACGTGTACCCACTCCAGTGATCTTTGTGTCTGGGTGTCCCTTGTATGACTGATAAGAACTGGCATTGACCAGGGCTTGCGCTGTGTGGAACCTGGGGCCAGGTGCTTCACATGCCTCTCCTCCTGTGACCCTCCTACAATCCTGTGGGGTGGGTACTATTTTTCCCATTTCATGGAGGTGGAGACTGAGGCTCAGAGACATTACGTCTTAGCTGAATTATACCCAGCTAGTAGGTGGAAGAGCGGGGTTGGATCCCAGGCTGATCCTCTCATGGAAGAAGAGGCAGAGGTGAGAAGTTTTTTTGGCTTTTCCTTTCCTATTAAATCAGTTTCTCCTGTTCTCCTAGTCCAGGTGGAAACTCTAATGTGGCACAAAAAATATGATACAGGTGGGGAAGGATATGTCTTCCCTCAGCCACCAGGCTTAGCTTAGGACTCTTGGAACCCCTGAACTCCCCTGTCCTCCTGCAATACAATTGCCCCTCTCTGCCCACCAAATTCACATCCAGTCCATGCCTGCTCATGGAGGATCCTTGTCAAGGGCTCCCCAGGGGGACACTCATAGGTGGACAGCAGGATGAGGGGGACCCAGCAAAAGAGGCGACTGTCTTTGGATGTCTATGGCAGCAACGTGTGCCTGTCTGACAAGGGGTCCAAGCTGCTGCAGGGCCTGGCACACAGCCTGGTGTGGTGGGTGGGGCTGAGGTGGGCCTGAGCTGGTTCAGGAACCAGGAGGGATGGCCCAGGGGGCCGTACCTGTTGCACACAGCTTCCTGTTTGTAGATGATGTGTCTTTTAGTGCTGCCCATGCTGTTTGCAGGGTGCCTGCTCTAACCTCATATACACCCTCTGCAAATTCTAACTGCAATGTTATTTTAATATACTTGATATGGTACAGTTTGATTGGATTCTCACTTCATTATTCTCAGTATCAGGAGTTTTGGTTATAGTTATCATTGAGAGTAAAGGAGTGTCAATGTCTTTAAATACCATTTGAACGGTTGTAAATTTGTGAATGGCTGTAAAAACAAGTTTTAAATTTATCACCTTCTTGGCCAAATTTTTAGGGGGTGATGTTTATCAAAAATTTGAAGTGGCTTGGCACCTGTGGCTCAACGGGCTAAAGCACCAGCCACGTACACCTGAGCTGGCGGGTTCGAATCCAGCCCGGGCTCGCCAAACAACAATGACGGCTGCAACCAAAAAATGGCTGAGCATTGTGGAGGGCGCCTGTGGTCCCAGCTACTTGGGAGGCAGAGGCAAGAGACTCGCTTGAGCCCAGGAATTGGAGGTTGCTGTGAGCTGTAATGTCACAGCACTCTATCTAGGGTGACAGCTTGAGGCTGTCTCAAAAAAAAAAAAAATTTGAAGTGATCATCATTAGAATCTTAAATAGGACTTGCCTGTGGTCACTTCATACAAAAATATCTGATCTGATATTAAAAATGTGCTGGCAGGGTGTGGTGGCTCATGCCTGTAATCCTAGCACTCTCGCAGGCCTCGGTGAGAGGATACCTACCGCTCAGGAGTTCGAGATCCAAGAGCAAGAAGAAGACCTCATGTCTACTTAAAATAGAAGAAACCAGTTGGCTGTTGTGGTGGACACCTGTATTTCCAGCTACTCAGGAGGCTGAGGCAAGAGACTCACATAAGCCTAAGAGTTTGAGGTTATGACACTATGACACTCTAACCAGGGGACAGAAAGACTCTGTTTCAAAAAAAAAAAAAAAAGTTGTGCTTAATGAAGCAGGCTTGTTTCTCATTTTGAACTGAGGAGATTTTTTTTTCTTTTTTTAGAGATGCAGTCTTGCTCTGTTGCCCAGGCTAGAGTGTGGTAGCAAGATCATAGCTCACTACAGCCTTGAAACTCTGGGCTCAAGAGATCCTCAGCTTCAGCCTTCCAAGTAGCTGGGACTATAGGCATGCACCACCATGCCCAGTTAGGGCATTTTATTTGAATGTTTTATATAAATCTTTCCTAATACCTTGGTATTTTTTTCTTATTATAATTATATACATTTTATTATTTTTTTATTTTTTTGAGACAGAGCCTCAAGCTGTCACCCTGGATAGAGTGCTATGGCATCACAGCTCACAGCAACCTCCAATTCCTGGGCTCAAGCGAGTCTCTTGCCTCCGCCTCCCAAGTAGCTGGGACTACAGGCGCCCGCCACA
>CAUYRH010107391.1:0-89804 GCA_963574655.1 Perodicticus potto | reverse complement strand
CAACCAGCTGGGAAAGAATATAATAATGAAGAAATCTGGTTTGGGGATTTTGTTCTGTGAGCTAATCTTACTGGAGTTAGGTGATATCTCAAAGTAGTTTTGATTTGCATTTCTCTGATGATTAAGGATGATGAGCATTTTTAAGAAAGATGGAGACTTTACTTCTTTCATGTTTACATGGATGGAGCTGGAACATATTCTTCTTAGCAAAGTATCTCAAGAATGGAAGAAAAAGTTTCCAATGTACTCAGCCCTACTATGAAGCTAATTTATAGTTTTCATATGAAGGCTATAACCCAACTATAGCACATGAATATGGGGAAAGGGGCAAGGGAGGAGAGGGGAGGGGTGAGGTTGGGGTGGAGGGAGGGTAATTGTTGGGGCCACACCTACGGTGCATCTTAGAAGGGTACAGGCAAAACTTACTAAATGCAGAATACAAATGGCTTGATACAATAACTAAGAAAATTCCATGAAGGCTATGTTAAACAGTTTGATGAAAATGTCTCAGATTGTATATGAAACCAGCACATTGTACCCCTTGATTGCACTAATGTACAGAGCTATGATTTAATAAAAACAAACAAACAAACAAAAATCCCTCACAGACAAATTAAAAATAATAATAATAATAATAATCAAAAAATCTGTGGTAAACTGAGTTCCAGGAAGAAATGATTCCTTTATAAGTGAGCAGAGAACCATGGCAGCTTTTATACCTAAAGGTTAACAATTTGGGTATTAGGGAATAAAAGACCCACCTGCCCATAGTCAGAGAGACTCCATACCGATGAGGAGAAATCAGACAAGCCCTAGAACAAATGAACAAATGAAAATCTGGACAAACTCTGAATGTAAAAACAAATTTGATATATCTGAAAAATATTTCCCCTTATCATGTCCCTGAATTTTTTCATAGGAAGTAATAGTGGAGAGGGTCTAGAAGGCTAAAATTGTTGAATTTTCACATTTTCATAGTAATTATATTCTTAGACACTATTGAATTAAATCCAGCCCCACATATATTTTGAACTTGAGCACAAGCTCTTCTTAATTTCAAAACTAGAAAGATTAAAAAGAAAGCTAAAAGGAAAGTGAAGGGTTGACCTATTCACAGGTGAACTCAATGTAATTAAAACTATAATTCAATTTGATTCTACAAGGAATCTAAATGATCAATGCTTAACTCTAAGCCAAATAAAGGAAAGGGATTTCAGTCTCAGGTAAATAAGCAAAACAAACAATATTGTACTTTAGTCTCCACTATTCTTTTGTTCAGAATGTCTAGAATAAAATTTTAGAAATACAAAGCTTGAATAGAAACAGGAAAATGTAACCGTAATTACAGCAAAACAGTCAAAAAAAGCAGAACCACGGATGACACAATTCTTGAAATTAATGGACAAGAACTTTAAAAACATAAATATGTTAAGGAATTTATAGGAAAACATGAGTAAAACAGGTGAAAGTGTATTAAAAGTGAAAATTTTATAAAACTGGAAATAGGATTTCTGGAATAAAAAATTCATTGAATAAGCTTAGTAGATTGGATACTGCTGAATATAGATTAGGTCAGCTTGAAGTCAGCTCTGTAGAAATTAATCACATTAAGAAGAAGGATAAGAAGGATTAGAAAAAGAATGAGACCATCTGTAATCTTTGAGATAATACCAAGTACTCTAACATAGGTATGTTAGGAGTCTCAGAAGAAGAGAAGATAAGAAATAGGAAAGAAAAATATATTTGAAGAAATAATTGCCAAAATTTCCCCAAGTTTAATGAGAAACCTTCCTCTGCAAACCAAGAATTTTAATGACCCCCAAGCAGGATAATAAAAACAATCAAATTGAAAAATTGTACCGCAGCACATCCTTAATAAATTGCTGAAAACTAAAGAGAGAAAGAAGCAAATCATAGTCAGGCAGAGTAAAAGAATATGCATTACGTGCTGAAAAACACTGTGTTCATTCTATGGAGAGCAAAATGGTAAACTTGTGTATAGATAGGTCATGTTGCTGACTTTTTAAGACTATGCATTTCTCTCAAGTATTTATCTCCTGTGTGAGGTGTGAAGAAGAACAGAAGTCCCCATGGGTCTTTTTTGAGGGAATGAAGATAATGGATCTAAGTAGAAACGTGTGCTCATGATACAAAGAGAACACCTTGCCGATCAGAGATTCCCTGGGACCTTGTTTACTACAGGCAACCACCTCCTGCAGTATAGGGGAATAGTGTAAAGCAACATAATTTCTACTGTGTTCAAAGAAAATCTCTACACAGCTTCACATAGGTCTTCAGCAGGAAACTTATTAGCCAGATGTGAACTTCATTGCACTGAAGGAAAAAGCCCTGTAGCTGGAATCAAAAGCTTGAGTCTCATAGGTCATTATCATTTATGGATGACCTTGTTCAGGTCATTTAACCTTGGTGAGGTCACGGAAGCACAATGTGCAGAACAGTGAGCTACAGTGGCGTCCTAGAGCAGCAAGTTCAGTTCTGGGACCACACCAAAGAGAGACATTGACGAACTAGGACAACCCCAAAGTAGCCTGACTAGGAAAGCAATGAGGTTAAAAAATTAAGTGGTTAGAGGAATGATTGGAGAAATAGGCATGAGTTCTCAACCTGGCATATAGAGACCCCAAATGAGATATATACAGGGTGGACATAAAGTTCGTGTGCAATTTATTTTATTACTATTTAGGTGCGTGGGTGTATTCTTGTGATTCTCCCTCCTCCCCCACACACAGAGTATCCCAAACAAGAGAGTACTCTACCTGACTTGAGGTAGAAATGTTGGCAGGATTTACTCATAGTTTTCTTTTCATTGTTGTCGTTGTTGTATTTTATTAATATTTCAAATTGATGAATAATAATTGTGCACCTTTTGTTTGGGGTCGGTGGTCCCAGTTCCCTAAACCCAGTTGAGCTGGTTTGTTTACTCAGCTGAGCTAGAAAGTTCAGCCAAGAAAGCAAAAGTGAGTGGAAACTAAAAATAAAACGGGAGAGGCACAGGCAGTATGGATAGAAATTATAAGTAACCTACAAAAATTTCAGGGTAACAAAGAGATTTTATTCAGGAAGAACACAGGGAAAGTTTACAGCATGTCCCAGGGGGGCTGGAAGTGGGTTCCTCTCTGAAGGTGAGAGAGCCAGAGACAAAATCCTCCATCAGTCTAAATATTCTGTTTGAAATTAGCCGCAAGTCTTTCATTGGCTGCTCTGCCCTCCAGGCAGTATTGCCCTTTTCTATTGGTAATTGATTGTCTCTTTCTATTGGTCATTGGTTACCTAGGTTACCTCATACCCACATTTTTATGGGCCCTCAAACCATCCTGGTTCAGAAGGCCGGGTTTTCTTCCCATCCCCCCTTGAAGCCCCTTTCTTAGTGTCCCTTCTCACATTTATGGCGTATAATGGAATGTTTTGATACATGTATACCTTGGGGAATGATCCCAACCTCTGCTACGAACTAGGTGAGCAACCTTGTATAAAAGGAATAGACTTCACTTGGGCAATGTATTCTGGCAGGGCAAGACAGATCTGGGTTCAAATCCTGACATTGCCACTAATCATGTGTCTTTTCATAATTAATCTCTTTGGTCATCTATTTCCTTATTTTAAAAACTAGAAGGCGATATTCATCTTGAGAGGAGTCATAAGGTTTTGAGATAATGTATGCAATATTGGGCCTGTAATAGATACTTCATAGGGGCAGCTAGTTTTGTTACCTTATATAACCCTCATCTTAGTAAAGACTAATGAGTAAAAAGCCACAAAGGGATAAATCTGAGCGCAAAGTTAAAAAAAAAAGATCTAAGAAGAACTACTTTTTTGTTTAAATGGGATGAACTGCCTTATGAGATTCTGAATAACCCTGTCCAACACACACATGTACAGATTCATTATCTGTAGCTCTCAGAGATACTAAAAAGCAATTACTATTACTGTTGGGAGTAAGGGAAGCTTAACTAAACAACTTCTGAGGTTTTCTCCAAAAGTAAAAATTTTGTAATTTTAGGCCTCAGCCTCGGGATATATGCTTCTTGTATCTCTGATAAATGTTTCTCCTGCTTCTTGTGTCATTTATATTCCTAGAAATAACCTCACACTATTCTGATGACTAAAAAATACATGTATGTGAAAATGCGTTCCAAATCATAAGGCATTGTCTACATACGAGAGATGGTTTTCTGAATTTAAACTCAGTGGTCCATATAATCTCTTACAGTTGGTCTTTGTTGCCTCCTGAAGATCCATATCCCCTCTTTTCAGTGAGAGAGAGAATTGGGAGCCTTCCAAACACAGATTATCTCAACAGGGCTTGTTTTGCATATTTAAAGGGTTTTACTCCACAAAGTGAAGACTTGAAATCATGATTGTCTGCTATTTCTGATTCATCCAGAGATTTTTGGGTTTTTTTGCATCATTTGAATGAAGAATCTTTACAGTCCAATTGCATCAGGTGAGTGCCAAGTCACCCTTGCTGGTCCTACTCACAAAATGGCTCTGGAATGTATAATTTAGATTCCATCATAAAGAGGGAAAAATAGCCCAAATGAGAATAACCAGAAGAGAATTAAATTAGGAAAGTATTAGAGATCAAGCCTAGGTGAGCAGCCACCGATTCTAACTGGATAATTTAGCAGACCACTCACCTAGGAAAACACTTTGATTGTAACTATTTGTGTCACTGATCTGTAAGCCAATAGTCTGTGCCATGGCTGAATGGTGACAGGAACCTCAGTGGCTGAGCTGCAGCTGCTCAGCTCTGAATGTGGCTCAGCAACTGTGTAATCTCTGCTTCCCCAAATTCTGTGCTCCTCGGGGTCTTCTACTTAAAAATAAAGATTGGAATTGATGAATTAAAGACACCCCAAATCTTCAACGAATTCTGTCTCCTGATAATACACATGCTTTTTTTGCAGTTTTACACAAAGTACTGTCATTTTTCCCCCAAACTGGCTCTCATCCTGTGACAGCCACAGGGTAACATGCTTTGAAAGCCTCCAAAAATGACAGGTCAAGCTAACCGCCTCTTCTGTTTCAGATCCGCCGTCACTGGGGAGGCCACATCCTAGGTCCAAAGACTGTGGCCCGCATTGCCAGGCTGGAAAAGGCAAAGGCTAAAAAACGTGCCAGTAAACTAGGCTAAACGTACACTGTTGAGTTTTCTGTACATAAAAATAATAAATATTCAAGCCAACATCTTGAGCATCTTTTGGGCTGAAAGTAGTTGGATTTGGGGTTGTCAAGTACATTCTTTTCTTTTCTTTTTTTTGCAGTTTTTGGCTGAGGCTGGGATTGAACCCACCACCTCTGGCATATGGAGCCGGCGCCCTACTCCTTTGAGCCACAGGCACCGCCCATCAAGTAAATTCTTAATCCAAGGGTACACGTGCTTTTTTTAAAACTCAAATTCATGGATAAGCTATCAATACTTGCTAATCTAATCCTCTCATGATACATAATTATAGAATATGGGCAAATGCCTCAGGCCCCAAGCATTGCAGAGTCCCTTATAAGGCAGTGGCTCTAAAAACAACAATAACAAACCACTAACCAAAGAAAAACAGTCCTTAGCAAGAAGAAGGGCTATCTACGTGCTGACGTTTGAAGCCCAGAGTCACTGTTTCACCCTTTCTTCTGGTCCTGAAGGCCAAGTGGATGGACCAGGCCTGCTCCTCTAATCATGTGCACCTCATCCTGCATGTAATATTTATATGCTGTGTTTTTCTCTCAAATCTGTCTGATTTATAAAAACGTCTGCTGAGTGGTAAGTGTGGGAATAGATGATACTAATGTGATCTGTTCTGGGCTCTACATGCCCGAAGATAGCTCCAAGTACCTACTTCTTAGGGCCAGTCGATCTTTTTTATGTCACTTTTTACTTCTTAACATTATATTTCTGTTTCCCTATTGTCTATCTCCCCAGTAAAATATAAACTCCTTAAGGTTATATCTTTTATCTCTTATTCATCAATACTTATTCAGAGCCTAAAAATTATACATAAAATTGTTGCCGATTATAGGATCAAGAGTCTTCTTTCCTCTAAGAAGTTCACAGAACTGCTCACAGATGCTATCTTTTTCTCCCACTTAGGAGAAAATAGTGAGCAACAAATATTCAGTGTTTGTCTGAACACCATCCACAAAGCCAGATAGTGTCAAAGGTCTGGGCTCGGGGCTTAAATATTATCCGTGCTGCCAAATCACCTTCACTTAGCAGGTAAATACATTCTTCAGAGATGCTTCCCCTGAGCTTGCCCATCAGACAGAGTATTGGTTTCTTTTAAACATTTTTGTCACTGGTGCCCAGTCTGGAGCTCCAAATGTCTGTCATTTTCCAGCCTTATCCAAAGACCTGAGGTCAGATGCCATTTCTGTTTTTCCACCCAAGGTCATTTATTCTCTCTGGGAGTTGGAAGCCAACAGCTCCATGGCTGCCCTCCTCCAGCCTAGAGGTGCTCCAGAAAATTCCAGCCCTCCCCCATTGCTTCAAGCTCTCTTTGGGCCACAGGGAACAGAGGGATGACAAGGCAGAGCCTGTGGCATCCCTGCTGATGAAGTAATCTCCCAGATTGCAAGGCCAGCTGTTAACATACACTGCAGCCAACCAAGGGGAATCACAGAGGCAGATGCCTCAAGCTCCCAGTTACGGAGATTTGGAAGGAGGCTCCAACAGGGCCCACAATTTGCCCTTTGCTTTGCTGAGGATGCCTACAGCTTGGAGATCAAGTGGAGAATGCAAGAATGGAAATCATCACATCAGAAAAGTGCCAAAGACCCCAAAAGATACAAGGATGGCCCTCAACTGAAAGGAAGAGAAAAGAGGTAAAAGAAAAAGAATCACTGTTTCCTACCAGGCAATCTGCTTTCTGTTTAAAATATAAAAGATGAGAAATGTGGGCATGACAATAATGACTGTTGTGACTGTTTTAATGAAAGAAAAATCAATAATGTGTGTTATGGATGAAAGATGGGTTGGCCGTGTTTATGTCCACTGCCTGTGACTCGTAAACGTGCATACCCAGCCTCGTCGGCTCATCCTGCCCAGGAAACAAGTCATTTCTCAGTAGGCCAAGGAGGCAGGAGAAGGATGGGGACTGTCCACTGGGAGGGGGGCAGAAACAGTTCCCAGAGTGGAGTCGGGGGAGAAGGGAAACGCTTTTCCTGCCACCCACCAGGAACCCTCCTTTCATTCCCTCAGTCCCTCTTTAAGGAGGTAATGTGAAAAAGAGAACTGGGGGGAAGGGGAGGAAATGCCAAAGGAAAGAGAAAATTTGGGAACTGAAAAGAACAAGAACAAAAGAGGAGCAAAAACAACACAAACTCCCAGGCCAGGCAACTACCGTGGGACTGGCCGACAGAATAATTTGCTACTGTCAAGTTCTTAGGGCTCAAAGCAAGTACACCTTGGTCAGAGATAATCTGGGTTATGCACAGAGGGTGATTTCATGGATGATTTTTACTTCCATCCTTACACTTTTTTCCACTCTTCAATTTTTCTACAATGAGCAAGTATTGTTCTATGCAAAAAAAAAAAAATGGATCTGCCACTTGTTAGCTGTGCTTCCTTGGGCAATTCTCTTAACTTCTCTGTGCCCTAGTTGCTTATCTGTAAAATGTGGATTAATAAAACCATCCTAGGTTTTGAGTGATTATAATGAACTTTGCACATGGTAAAGCAGATAGTAAAAATTTAACAAATGACCATTGGTGTATTAACATAAAAGATATTTTATTTTTCAAGACATGAAGGAGAACAAATGAATTCACTAAAGACAAAACATGCACTCAGAAAGGCCTTCTCATCAATTTTGTCTTCTGTCCTTCTCGTCAATTTTGTCGTCTGCTCAAATTTTGCTGCATTATTAAACTTAATTTCTTATGTAGCTGTTCTGAAAAGACTCAAGAGCAGCACACCTGTTCATGCCTCGCTCAGCACCTCTGAGCTTGGAAACTGGTTTCAGGTCCTCAGATGTCCCTGGCCCTGTGCTCACAAGGGGGCAGCCCCACTTTCTCCCACTCAGTTTTTCCCAGACAAACCTCTACTAAGTTTTAAATTGGTCATCTCATTGTGCGAAGCTATCTACAGGCATGTGAGTTCTTGGGTGCCCCTCTGAATTTATATCTTTCTTTTTGTTCTCTTTCTTGCTGAACACCAGGCCTGTTAATCAGATCACAGCAGTTGTGGAAAACGTGAAATACTCCAATTCTCCAGACCCCATTTCCTCCAGTGAAACCAGGGATTAGATGATGTGATTTTACTTCATCTTGGAATATTCTACGTGGTGGTCTTCCTGATTCCATTTTCCCTTAATAGCTAGCATATTACTACTCCTAGAGAGTCTTTTAAACCTGATTTTTTATTGTTTATTGTTTTGTTTTGTTTTTTTTACAAAGGAGGTTTTACTCTTAATGAGTAATTTTAGTCATCATCAATTTATGAAAGATGAAATGTTGGGCCTCATGCCTTTCTGGTGGAAGAAATGCTCCAACTCTGGCAACACAAATGACCTGATGGAATCACAGCAAGATTCCCTGCAAGTCTGTCTACGTGGAGTCAGGTGTACCGGCCGCCTGTCACTGTCCGCCAAGATGCAGAGATGGGGATAGGTTCACCAAACTTTGCCAGAAGACCAGTGATTCAGAAGAACAGTGAGAGAAGCTTCTCCAAGACTGTTCTGTCCTTCCATTTCCAAAATCACAGTTTTATACATCAAAGTTCAAAGCAAAGACCACATTGACTCTTATTTTAAATAATAATCAGCATAACTCAGTGACCTATTATAAGATTTCCAATTCAAAAGTTAATCTCCACATCACCAAACCCCCAAACCTGGCGCCGATGTGGAGAAAAGTGAACACTACTACATTGCTGGTGGGAATGCACTCTAATACAGTCCTTTTGGAAAGATATCTGGAGAATACTTAGAAATCTAAAAATAGATTCAATTGCCATTCAATCCTATAATTCCTCTACTAGGTATATATCCAGAAGACCAAAAATCACATTATAACAAAGATGTCTGTATCAGAATGTTTATTGCAGCCCAATTCATAATTGCCAAGTCATGGAAGAAGCCCAAGTGCCCATTGACCCATGAATGGATTAATAAATTGTGGTATATGTACACCATGGAATATGATGCAGCCCTAAAGAAAGATGGAGACTTCACCTCTGTCATGCTTACATGGATGGAGCAATATTCCTCTCAGCAAAGTATCCCAAGAATGGAAGAAAAAGTATCCAATGTACTCAGCCCTACTATGAAACTAATTTGTAGCTTTCATATGAAGGCCATAACCCAATTACAGCCCAAGAACATGGGGAAAGGAGCAAGGGAGGGGAGAGGGAAGGATGGGCGAAGGGAGAGTAATTGGTGGGTCCGTGCTTACGGTGCATCTTAGACGGGTACAGGTGAAACTCACTAAATGTAGATTATACACTTGATCTTAGCCAAAAGGCCCAGAAGCAATTAAATGTAGATTATAAATGTCTGCACACAATAATGAAGAACATGCCACGAAAGCTATGTGAACCAGTTTGATGAAAATATTTCAAATTGTATATAAAACCAGCACATTGTACCCCAGGAGTTCATTTATGTACACAACCATGATTTAATTTAAAAAATAAAACAAAAGTTAATCTCCTAACTCAATCCACCTAAACTATTCAGGGTGGGAGCTAAGTTTACAAAACAAGAAGAATGGGAGACAGGAGGCAAAGGCCCCTGAGGACCCAAACCAGCCAGACCAGCTGTGTCCTATGGGCCCCAGCCCGAGTGGCTCTACCTTATCCTTATGACATATGCTGCCAGGTGGAGAGCAGCAACACGGAGGCCCGTGTGTGTCATGTTTGTGACAGGACTTGGTGTGAAGCATGCAACCTTTTATGAAACTCTCACAGTCTCCGAGATATACCCAGTTTGTCTAACCAGGAGGAAGGCAAATAGTAGCATTGCAGTATAGGTTGAGCGTCCCTAATCTGAAAATCAAAAACTAAAAATGCTCCCAAATCAGAAAGTTTTTGAGTGCTGACAGGATGCCACAGTGGAAAATTCCACACCTGATCTCACACGGCAGGCCACAGTTAAAACTTTACTTGAGGCACAAAATTTTTAAAAATATTGTATAAAACTATATTCAGGTTATGTGTGAAGGTGTATACAGAACATAAGTAAATTTTGTGTTTAGGCTTGAGTTCCATTTCCAATATATCTTAATAGGTATATGCAATTATTCTAAAATCCAGAAGAATCTAAAATTTGAAACAATTCTTGTCTCAACCATTTTGAATAAGGGATATTCAGTCTTTAGAAATACTACAACCCAGTTCATTTTCCAAATAGCCATTGGTATTCCGCAGGCTCCTAGTGATGAAGATCAGTAATGTTTCTTTAAAACCATTCGGAGAAGTCCCCTGAACATGGTGTTAGAAAAAGATTCAGATGCATATTTTTCAAATAAGAGAAAGTCAGCTGCTCTTAAAGCTACTCCTTGCCTTATAATCACTTGTGAATTAAAAGATCACAAAATATATCTCTAATGAAAAAGCATAGGTTGATTATAAAAGTTTAAAGGGGCAAGATAACTTTTTAAATGAAATACTGTCGATGTTACGTTTGGAGATGAATTCAGATTTTAGGTCTAGAGGCTGCTGGGAAGGGGAGGATGAGTGAAAGTTCTGCCCTTGAATCATAGTTCATCATGATAGTTAGGCTTATCCAGACAAGTGGTAGCAAGTTGAAGGACCCATAGTTCCTGATTTTAAAGCTTACTATAAAGCTAGAATTATTTTTTTACTGGCATAAAAATAGATATATAGGACAGAACTGAAAGTCTATACATTAGTGGCCAGTTGAATTTCCACAAGGGTGTCAAACCATTTATGAGGAGATAATAGAATTGTCAGCAAAAAGTGCTGAGTCAGCTGAATATCTACACACAATACAATAAAGTTGGACCCCTACTATGCTCCATATAAAGAACTTAACTCATAATGAATGAAAGACCTAAGTACAAGAGCTAAAATTATCAAACTCTTTGAAGATAACATAGGGATAAACTTTCATGACCTCGGATTGGGCAATGTCTTCTTAGTTATGACACCTTCAAAGCGGGAATAAAAGAAGAAAAATTGGACTTCATAAAAACTTAAAAATTTTGTGCATCAAAGGACATTGTCCAGAAAGTATATATAAAAAAAGACAAGCCACGGCATGGAAGAAAATATTTATAAATTATGTATCTGATAAGGGTCTAGTATCCAGAATATGTGAAGAAATCTTACAACTCAACAACAAAAAGATAATTCAAATATGGGCAAAGGACTTGAGTAGACATTTCTGCAAAGACTGTATACAATGGTCAAGAAGCACATGTAAAGATGGTAGACATCATTAGTCATCAGGGAAATGCAATTCTAAAACACACCGAGATACCACTTCACCACCTATTAGGATTACTATAATAGTAATAATTTTTTAAAGACAGAAAATAACAAGTGTTGGTGAAAATACGAAGAAATTGGAAGTTTTGTGCATTGCTGATGGGAATGTAAATGGGTTCAGCCACTGTGTAAAACAGTTCAGCATTCCCTTAAACAATGTGAAACAAAGTTACCATATGCCTGGCAATTCTCCTCCTACATGTATCCCCAACATAATTGAAAACAGGAAATCAAATACGTATACATGAATGTTCATAGCAACCATAGCCAACCCAAATGTCCATCAATGGATAAATAGATAAACCAATTATAGTATGTACATATGAGGGAATATTACTTATCCATAAAAACAAAGTACTAATGCGTGCTATGACAGAAATAAACCTCACACCATGATGCTAAGCGAGAGACATAAAGAGTTACATACTACATGATTCCATTTACATGAAATATCAAAATAGGTAAATCCATAGAAACAGAAAGTGGATTGGTGCTTGCCAGGGGCTTGGAAGAGGAAGAAATGGGGATTAACTGTTTAATGGGTACAAGATTCTGTCTTGAAGTGATTCTGTCTCGAAAAAGCTTTGAACCTAGATAGAGGTGGTGGTTGCACAATATTGTGCGTGTCGGTGAATTGTTCCACGTTAGACAATTTTTTGAGTAAAAAGTAATTAATAAAAATATCAATTTTGTTAACCAAATTAACTAAAACGAGAAGGAGAAAAAGAGAGAGAGAGAGGGAGAGAGAGAGGGAGAGAGTGCACGGGCGTGCTGGTATGTGGCTGAGATGCCCACTATGCCAGGGACAGTCCCCACATGGCCTCCTTTCCAAGACGGCCTCCCAGGCAGCAACTTTAAAGCCTCTCCCCACCCCCTTCCTTGCCTTTTGGCCGTAAAAGCACATATGCAACCTGGAGGAGGGAGGGCCGAGGTGGATCATTTTCTCGTAATAGACCAAACCACCCAGGCCAGTGAGACTGAAGGGAAAAATACTAAGGTGATGGGTTAAGGAACTGAGCGCTAGATGTTTTTGTAATTGCAGTGATTATAGGACTGGCATTTCAAAACAATTATTACTTTTTTCTTTCTTTTCTTTTTTTTTTTTTTTTTAAGAAGCAAACCCACACACCTAGCACTCATTTTCAGTTCTCTCTCCTGGCCGGGTTACTTCCGATGAAGCTTCTGGAAATAGCTCGGCTTGATAACACATGCAAAATACGCAGGTGTCCATGGCTCAGGAGGCTGGGATTCACCAAAGTTTCCATGGCCCCTTCTCGCTGCTCACGTGTTTAATAATATCAGCTAGCTGGCCTTCCTACTGCTCAGAAAATTTCACTCCTGTGGCTTCTTGGCTAGTTTCGAGGAATCACTGTATGAGGTGAGTGAACTCGTCAGCGTGTTGATATTTAAACTGCGGTCAGACAGTTAAAAAAAATGAAGAGAAGGGTTAGTTCATAAAAAACATTCATGAATGATACTCTTTTTCCTTGTCGTCCCTAGCAGGGTATAAAACAGATCCGTTTACATCCAGAATAAAAATGGAAGTGCCGAGAATTATTGTTTTTAAGTGTCTTGCCTTAGGAAAAAAATTAAAAGATGCATTAAATAAAAAAAAAATGCTTAAGACAATGTGGCGATTTTATTCCAGAGAAACATTCAGGCCCTTTTCCTGGGAAAAGGGGTTAAAAGGTTGTCAGTGCTTTCTCCGGGGGCTCCGTCTGACAGTGAACATGTGTTTCCTCCCTTTAATCGACTCGCCAGTAGCCAGAAAGCTGCTTGTTTTCTGCAGAGGTTGTCAAAAATGATTTCAGTCTGGAGACGATGAATGATAAAAGAGGTTTTCAAACACGGTTTTGCACTGTAGCGTTTGCAGCCCCAGAGAGGAAAGATTGTATTACAATCATGGTGCAAAGGGCTGTGTTCCCTTGGCAAGAAGGCAGAATCTCCCTCGACCTGTTGGATGCTTCCTAGTGTCTTAGGGAGCTGGACAGGACAGGACAGGACTCAATTAAGTGGACTCTTCAGAAAAGTGGAGCTCTTGAAGCAGCACCATGTGGAGAAGAAAACCCCAAAGCCTCTCCCGGAGCTCTTTTTTTTTTCTACAGTCCACGTGCGTCTGGCTCTGTTTGAGAGCTGCTTTTAGGACCAAAGGGCAGGGCAGACTTCAGAGATCCCGGCCCGGGTGGAGCAGTGGGCCCTGCAGAGTCTGAGCAGTTGGCTCTGCTCTGCTCTGCTCTGCTGGGGCTGCTGCCTTTCCGCAGGCAGGGCAGGGCGCTTAGGTGCCCTCCGCATTTCCTCCTTTGGATTTATGGGCATCATAAGCCATTTCTGATGGGGTGTGTGTTTAGAAAACGAGAGAGGTTAGTTCTGCCTTCCCAAAACACATGACGTAATCTGGGCATGCAAAGAAAAATGAGGCTCCCTGTTCCTTGACGTTTCCATTTTCTCAAGAGGGGAAAAAAGTAAAAGCTGCCATTGTTTCAGTTTAGCAGTTCTCTCTT
This sequence comes from Perodicticus potto, assembly GCA_963574655.1. Classification (NCBI taxonomy): domain Eukaryota; kingdom Metazoa; phylum Chordata; class Mammalia; order Primates; family Lorisidae; genus Perodicticus; species Perodicticus potto. The sequence continues at coordinate 75,845 of CAUYRH010107391.1, read as the reverse complement.
TAAATTTAATCCCCCCCCAATTCCTGTTTTATTCTTCCAATAGAACCCACTTTTGGAAAGCCCGGAACGGTAAACGTGGAACATATCGGATGGATGATAAACTCAGCAGCTATTTGCATTTCAAGCATAAAATTATGTCCTTCACTTTACATCCACACAAGGATTCATTGCAGTTACTTTGGCCAAAAGAAGCTCCCTAGAGCATATTTGAGATTCAGTTTACAAAAACAAAATTTGATTTATCTACAGCTTTTCCAGAACACATCAATGATATAAATCAAGATGTTGGGTACAGCCACTCTTAAGAACATCCCATTAAACTCTCAAGCTGAAAAAGAAAAGCTGAGACAAAAGTTTCCTAGAACCTAAGGCTGAAAACATGTTTCACACAGAAGGTTTTTATTATTATCTTCTTAATGATATACATGGATACAATTTAAATCTTTTTCCTCTGCTTGCCTAGCTGGATTCCATAACATCTCACCATCAGTAACTTGTATTCCATTCTTTATTATTTCTGACAATATTTAAAATATCATTAGCTCACCAGTGGCAAATATTTCCACCACTGTAGAAAGTTCAGGCTGATAGGCGGGAACTTGCATCCAGCAGCCCAGAAGACCAAACAAAGGCGACTTGGGAAAGCCGGGCCCTGAACTGGCTTCTGCATCTGATTCTAATTTCTCTTCCAGCTAAGCAATGTTGTCACCACACAACTCATTCTCTGCCCGTCATCAGGAAAGCAATGTGGATGAGGAAGGTCAGAGGCACCACGTAACAGGTGCACAGACAGACTTGGGTAACGAGTTTCAGTCATCCCAGACTCTGGTTGTAAATATATCCCTGGTTTCAGCTTTTGCTATCTAAACTAATGATATATGCCATGAGTTGACAAACGCGACAGTCTCAGGGAAGGACAAACTTTTCAACTAGTAGCAAGCTCTGTGAAGTCTGAGCTGATGATCTTTTTGGTGCCAACCTATTTGGCCAATGTCAGAGTGATTTGGCTAAGTGGGCTCAGTCAACTGTTTTCAGTCTATTATAGTTCATAATCCCTATTCAGGGTAGAGTGTGCTGCAGCCTAATGAACATGGTAATGGAATCCTGGTGTATGCTTTTCCACAGCAGGGCGCAGATTAGCGTAAGTGTCATATTCTGTAGGCTTGCCCCCTTAGTTCTCAGGCGTTGCGTTTGCTGTTGATTTTTCAACTCGATAATAATAAGATGAATGTGGCCCACATATGCAGAGAAAACACACCATTTTCAGAAGGCAATCGGTAATAAATCTCACCTGGTGGTGCACTATGATAGATTACCTTTGCACTTTTGCTTTAAAATATAATATTCTACACCGAGGATCCTGTAATCTGAGCAAGGAAGAATTAGATTGAATTTCAGGCCAAGTTTTAAAGAATGTTGTCATTTGTGACCATGAGGTTAAGGAATTCTTTATAGTTCTCCCAGTTTGCCATACTTGTGGTGAGTTCAAAGCTTTATTTGCATGTCACGATTACTCAGAGCTGATGTTTTGTTCTCAGAGATGCCAAATGGGAGGGAAAGATACTCTTGATAGGAAAATTTCACGGAAAGAAGCAGAGTCTAGGGCAATGGGGAGGTTGGAAAAGTAAGCTGACTCTCCTGTTCTGCTTTAAGCGTCCTCATTTAGAAGCCAAATGGAAAGGCAAGATACAAGGACATTTTTCAAAAGGCATTTTTTCCCTATCGACCTTAGAAAAGTACACTTTGGCTAAATATCAACCAGATCATTTAAAAGTTTTCTTACAATAGGAATTACACCTCACAGTGCTCACACTATTTTGCATTTCTAGAAAACTGTTGTCACACTTCTTTCTGACGCTAAAGAATTTCACGATAGCCAAGATACGGGACCAACTTATATTGATTCAGTGAATGGATAAAGGCAGTGTGGCATTTTACACGGTGGAATATTATTTGGTCATAAAAAGCAGGAGATTCTGTCAACACACGTGACCCTGAAGGACATTATGAAATAAGCCAGGCACAGAAAGATGAACACCACATGATCTCACATACATGTGGGATCTAAAAAAGTTAAACTGATAGGAGTCCAGAATAGAACAGAGGCTACCAGGGGCTATTGTGGGGGATGGTTGGGAGAGAGGTTGGTAAAAAGTACAGAATTGTAGTTTGACAGGAGGAAAAACTCCAAGAGAGCTATTGTACAACATGGGGAGTGTAGTTAATAGTATATTTATGTAAATTGCTGGGAGAATAGATTTTAAGTATTCTCACCACAAAAAGGACAGTTATGTGAAGTAATACGTATGTTAATTAGCTCAGTTTAGCCATTCCACAATGTAGGAGGTCTAACAAGTAAGTTTGCAAACTTGCCGCCACGTGCTTACGCTGGCAGCACTGAGCACACAGCAGAGCAAGGGCTCGTGACCTTGGTTCATCAGCATCTCAGAACCGTGTTCTCACGGAGTGGTGTTCACTACTGTTCTAGCGAGTTTTTGTGTCCTGTCAAGAGATCGTCAGAGCCTGAATTAGAGCAACAAACAAACATTAAATTTTTCATTAAACTTGGCAAGAGCACAAGTAAAACCAAGGACATAGTCGTTGAAGTTTATGAGGATAATGCCATGAAGAAAACCACAGTGAACAAATGGATTAAATGTTTTTCTGCGGGGAGAGAAAGCATCACTGATGAAGAGGGGTCAGGGATGGCTAATAATAAACAGAAGTGACAAAAGCATTGCAAACATTCATTGAATTGTGAGTGAAAACATTGGCCGACTGGAAGCAGCATAGCAGACCAAGTAAACATTAATAAAGAAACAGGAAAATCATAACAGAAAATCTTAGCCAACAATTCCTGGCTCTTGTATCATGACAATGTACCTGCTTACACAGCACTATCTTCAAAGGAGTTTTTAGCCAGCAAACAAATAACTGTTTTGGAACACCCTCCCTGGTCACATGACCTGGCCCACAGTGACTTTCTTCTTTACTTGAAGATAAAGGTAATATTGAAAGGAAGGCATTTTGATAACATTCGGGACATCAAGGACAATGACAGCTTTGATGGCCGTTCCAGAAAAGGAGTTGCGAAATTGCTTTGAAGGATGGACTAGGCACCTTCATCCCTGCAGAGCTTCCCAAATCAAGTACCTCGAAGGAAACATAGTGACATTCAGCAATGAAGTGTGCAGCCCTTTTCCTGGGGTAAGTTCGTGAACTTGTCAATCCTTCGTATATAAATTTGAAAACATCATGTTGCAAGTGGTATTATACATACACTATCATTGGTCACTATTGATCATCTCAGCATCTATGACTCTAGTAAAACTTAAGGTAAAGATCAGGGGCCCCTCCTCACCTCCCAACTCTTTCTGGTACCCGTGCACAGATAGTTTATTTAGTTTCAATTATTGGACTCATTAAGTCATCTAAATGAAACTTCATAGTTTTTTTCCCCCCCAAATTGCTCCATGTTTTGGCCCCTACAGCATTTCTGCTAAAAAAGAGAGCAATGGGTTAAGGGTGAGAGAACTCTCAATGAACCTGAGTGCTCAGCTGCTCCTTGGAGAGGAGGTGCTGCTCGGAGAGTCCCCGGATTTATGACTTGATTAAGGAGAATGTAGGTCTGTGGCATGTTCACCGCTTAAGTGGCGGTTTAGTGTGACTAATCAAAGTGGGTTTTCCCGGCACCCAGTAAGGATCCATATATATAGGAAAGGCTTGTCTGTTGCTTTTAAGCATGGCGGCAGGGGATTGGCCTGAGCCTATTAATCAGTCTAAGGTAAGTGCTGCCTATATCTCGTATTTTAATCTCCTCCTTTCTGCTGCGTTAGAGAAATTATATCTGTGGCTGAAATAACATTTAGAAATGAAATTGTTTGCCAAGTGAATGAGACAATCAAACCAGTCGTTTAGAGTTGGGGATTAAATATGAATCTCATTTACCTTTATTATCCGTACGTTTCTCCCTAATCATCATAACTCAGACTATTTAAACTTCATTGAAAATGTAGCCAGTAATGGAATGTCATTAATATTTGTTTGTAACGGTTCCAGCCCTGGCTGAGCCAATCTCAAGAAAGCCAGCCCCTGTCCTTCCATGGTGGGGGTGGGGGAAGGGGCCACGTTTGAGGATCTAGGCTGCCTTGGACAACCAGACTCCAGGTGCCGGCTTCCTTCCCAGGCGTCTCTTCCTCTCAAAATGGTTTCAACCTATTGAGACTTTCCAGAAGGGAAAAGCTCCAGCCTCTACCTCCATGTCAACCTGTCTTTCCAAGTCAGCTCTTCAGCGATAAATGCCACCAAGCATTTTAACTGGCAGCACCGACTGCAAAAGGAAATCATGTTGGAAATTTCACTGAGGCTTTTCTGCTCCCCCAACCCCCACCTCAGCCCCTTTTAATCTCATCGCCCATTCCCCACCACGTGGGAGAAGGAGACTGGGTGGCAAGAGCATTTAAGACTCCGAGGAAAAGGGCTGTTAAGTCGACCTTGGTAACTTAACTGAAACAGTATATGTGTAAATCCATTGAAAAATCCCTAGCCTTTTACAACTTCTATCCCAATGGAAATCAGATCACAGGACTGTTTACAAGAGACCACGATTCATTTGGATAAAGACCCATGACAGCGTAGCCCAGGATTATTTGAAATTTTAGTAACCTAAGCTTTAAAAAATTTTAAAAGCAAAATAATGAGGAGCAGGTAATTGCCACAAGCTAATTACTTATGATATTTCATATATATAATGGATGAAAAATCTCCGTAAATGTCAGCTCGTGGCACTTTGGCAATCACTTGTAATTTTTATTGTTTAAAGAAATGTCAACATTTCCATTTTCCCCAAATTTACTTAACCTAGGCCCTCCACGTGGCTAAGTGGGCCACCAGAAAAGCACTTTGCACTGTCCTTTCTTCGAGTTTCATGGTTTTGTTACTGAGCAAGGCCTCAGTTGAGCAACAACTTTGCTGCGGACAAACAAAAGCATAAAGTGTATACGAAAGAATTTAAATGTTAAAATGAAAATTGATGCATGTGCTCATGACTTTCTGAAAAGTAGGTTTTTAATTTGTGTTTCAGTTAGTCTTATTGTAAGCGTGGATGAAAAATGTAGATTTGGAAATGGGGTTGTTGTTCTGTTCCTTTTTCTCTTCCTTCCCAACCACTTAGAAATAATGACTGTGAGCAAATGAACTCCACCGTAAGACTCCTTAACAATTCAGAAAGAAGCGAGGTTGGCAGAAGATCACTGTCAGGGTGAACAAGCCCAAAGGCCGGTGATGGAAACCCATGGCTAGCAGCCGAGTAGGGGTAGGCTGCTCAAGTGCTTCTCTGGGTCTTTGCATCCAGCAGGAGGGACCCAGAGGCTTCTGAGGGAGTCTCCAAATCCCATTGACATACACATCAGTGGGAATCAACTAGCTTGCTTGACCAAATGAAACCAAAACAGAAATATACTGAAGGTTAAAAGGGAGTTAAATTGAAATGCGTGGGCTTGAAGAATAATTTGGTACCATATTTAGACTACTATATTTTTTGCATTCTGAATTTAAAGTAGCAATCTGTAAAATCTTGTATACTTCTTTTTATCAAATTCAGCTTCTAAAGGGAATTATACATTTCTTTGAAAGTTGAAAATAAAATCCTTAGTCATATTTTCTCTTTACAAAATGGGATCCCCTTCCCCCACATCAGAGCTATGTCTTGTATTTAGAAAAGCACATGTTTGGGTGATTTTATTGGGTGTGAAAGACTAGAGGCACCATGTGAAAAAGAAACCCTCCCCATGCCCTGGTCTGGAATGAGTACCGTCAGATGAAAATTCTCTGAAAGGGCATCATTACATCTCTATTTAACACTCTTCTTCCACAGCCTCCATGATGGAATGAGTCAGAGAAAGGAGAGAATTTTAAATGAATGATAGAAAGAACCAAAATTACTAGTAAAGAAATCTTCAGTAATTAAGGAGCAATTGAATTCACAGAAACATTAAGCCATGAACCAGTGGTCTGTGGGTTGTTTCTTAAACCCTTATTTATTTTTGGAAAGTATGACACTTGGATCCTGAATTTGGCTAGCACAAAGGTTTGAAACAAACGTATTTTCCATTTTAGACTGACACATTTCAAAATTTTTTCCTTTAGTAATACACAGCATGTCTACCATATTCTGTCTTCTTATATCAGTATTTTTGGTCTTAAAACAGCTTTAATAGTTTTTGGATTACAACTAAAACATAATTACTAAGATTTACCCAATCTGTGAAAAGACCATACTAGTGAAATTCAAGAACTGGGAAATATTTATGTTACAGCATTTAAAAGGTTCACAGATTTATTTATAACTTTCTGGAACGTCTTCTCAGATTTTTTAGTTGACCAAGCTTAGAATATAAATGGCAGATTGGTAAATTTACATGTTGATTTAAAAGCTTTTTTTTCCTTCAAGACATGACATTATTGGTGCATTTGGACTCTTTTTGAACACCATGATGATATAGTTATCTTTTTATATTTCTCATCTTAGAATGTTAGCCTCTTTTATCGTCTTGTTACTGTCATCGTTAGAAAGTGGCATAAGCCCTAGGTGTCCTCTGATTGTTTGATGTGTGGCTTCGGTCAGGATAAGGCACATGGAACTAATGTAACAAAAGACTGTCAATCTCAGTGGTGTGACACACGTTTATTTCTTGCTCTTACTGCATTTCCTGTGTAAGTTGATGGAACATTTATCTCATTTCCATCACCCAGAAACCCAGTCTGATAGAGATTCCATCTCAGCACCTGTTATGGGGCATGGTACGCACTGGAGGCTGAAAGCTTTTCCCAGGAAGCTTTCCACATGTATTTCGGTGTGAAAAGTTCACGGGCAAAAGCAAGTCACATGAACAGCTTACTTCAAAGGGGCAGAGAAGTGAAATCCTTCCTTGTACCTAAAAGGAAAACTAGATAATTTGTGTGAACAGTTTTAATGTCTATCCTTCTTCTTGTCTTCCCACTAAATTAGACTTTTCTGAAGGCCAGACAGTAAGTCATATTTCACCTGAAATTTGTGAAGCACAAATTATTAATTTAACTATTTACTGAATTTTGAATAAAAAGCAAAAAGAATAGTCATTTTGAAGATGAAAGCGCTGCAGCCTCCATAGCGACCTTGAATGTATTTATCAAGTACCTGCCACCTACCATGTATAACGACAACTGTGACCCACCAAGCGCCTACTAGGCAGCAGCTACTATGCAGTCTGCTTCACGTATGTTTTCTCTAATTGGAGCATAACTTTCAAAAGGAATTCTTCTTCCTCCAATTTAAGGCATGGTATCATTGGGAGATTAACTAACTTGCTCAAGAACGCACTCGAGTGGATGGCCGAGGGAGAGTGGAGGCACATCTGTGGCGCTGCGTTCTGCAGGGCAGAGCTGCCCACAGTGGAACACCAGCCTTCTGCTGCTTCTCAAACATCTCAACACTGTGCTGCCTCGGGATCTATGCATTTTCTGAGACACACAGTTCCTTGGAAACCTAGTGTCCCATAACGGCTTAGTCCCTGGGCACCTTCAAGTCTTTGCTCAAAGACCAGGCCTTGTCTGATGACCCTATCTGGACTTTCAAAGCTACCTTCTCCCCCAAACCCAGTGCCTCCTACCCCTGTCTCCTGATTTATTCTGCCCCCAAGCTTTGTCGCATAGTCTCTCCCCTAACCAGAGTGTAACAAGAATGGGCATTTTGATCTGTTTTATTCACTGCTGTATCCCCTGTGCCTAGAACAACACCCTGGGCATACTAGCTATTCATCAAACATTTCTCAGATGGAGGAATAAATGAATGATGCTGTAACATCTAGTACTACACAAATTGTTTTAGATGAAGCATATGCATTCATCATTTGTGATTATTTATTTTGTTATCTATTTTAAAAAAGTTTAACTAGCACATCTAATCATCTTCTTGAAGTTGTTATTAATAGTGATGTTATGCTTCCTTTAAAAACAAATTATCTCAATGTCTCTATCTTGGTCTGGATAAAGGTTGTAAGTATATACAGAGATGGAACCTTATTGAGCAGTACGCTTGAAATCAGTTCATTTTATTTGACATAATTCCCCAATTTAAAAATAGGAAGTTTTAAAATCTGTAGTAAAGAAAGCTAATACAAGTCAAAATACTAAGTGTTCAATACTTCAGGCAATAATAGTTGGGTATAGCAAGAATCAGGAATGAGGGCAAGTTGTCAACCAGGTTGCTAGAACCTTACTGTCTCTGAGAGCCTAAACCCAGCGTTGAAGGGTTGGGGAGATGGAGAAATAACAATGTATCACCATGGAAGACATTTGTCATCTGAGTGATTCAGACAATTAGTGGCACATGATTTCAGAGGAGGGCAAGAAACCAGGAAAGCACAGAATCGGGGGTTGGGGGTGTTGAAGGATGGGCAGAGCGCAGAGGAGCAGGAATTGCAGGGACAGCTCTGCCTCCAGCCCCTCAAGTCAGGAGCTGGCTAAGGCAGGTATGGGAAGTCAGCTGCAGAACCCAACTTTTGCATTCAACCCCTTGCTGAGTGTTGCGCCTCATGGGTTCCGAGAAGAAAAGCGAAAACCAGCTTCTTTCTGCAGTTGCTGAATATCTGAAATCTGGCTGTGAAGTGTTCCACCTTCTCTATTCAGGAGTCAGGGCCATGGGCAGCACTTGAGTCCCCGGAGTGGGGGGGCATCCTTTTGGAGTCTGAGGTTTGAGGAGCTTTTATCTGCCTGTGAACTCCATAAACATTGTCTGCTTCAGCGAGGGCTCCCAGGAACAAAAACCCAGGTTGCCAACATCATTTGTGACCTTCAGCTATTGCAGAGAAAGCCATAAGACAGTTGAGCCACTGAGGCAGAGTAGCCAGTGCACCATAACGGGGAGGCAGAGTGAGATCCCCCTCCTTTGACGGCTTCTCTTCCAGTGAGCAGCTTTCCTGGGTCACTGACTGCATGGCGGCAGACAGTGGGGCTGCAGTAATTGGAACAGTGATTGTGAAAGACAGTCCTTTGCCATGCAAAGCCATTCACTGGGGAGTTAGCTACAGCATGACACCCCCTTTTACACAGACTTGTCAAAGGCTGCAAGTCACTGTCCTTTTATTTAATTTGCATGACACTGGCAAGTTATTGACAAAAAACAATAATCAAGTATTTCCCTTGAGAGTGTCTTCGTTTGTGTTCAATTAAAACCAGATACTCAGATTTGGCATCTGGCTCTATCCACCAAATGGCCTTTGTGCATCTTGGCAGCGCTCACACCAGGGGAGGAAACCGCTGGCAGGGAAGTGGAGGCACCACGAGTCACCCCCCATGGCTGCCCTTTGTAGCCAGCTCTCTCTGCCACCTCCCCAGATGCACCTTTTGCCACACTGGTCTCCTTTCATCTTGGTTCAAGTCTGAAAGAAAAGAAAATGTAACTTCCAAAATATCTGTGAAGAAAATGCAAGCTCATTACAAAAAGAAAAGAGAGCGAGGGAAAGGCTGGTTACACTTAAGGCCACCTGATTGCTCCAAGTTATTTAGGCTTAATTGTTTAGAGAGGGGGAAAAAAAGCGTTTAAGAGGAAAAAAAGAGAAAGGACAAGGCATACGTTTTGCCATCTGTTTTAGCAAGAAATTCCTTTAGTCTGATGCAACCAATTACACTTGGATTGGACTTTTTAAAATTACGGGTCCATGCAGCTCTCTGGCAATGATTTTCGACCTTGTCTGTTTTTCTGTTTACACACATCCAAGGAAACCCCATCGCAACTGACTTGAAAGCACCAAGTTTCCTAGAATGTGTGTCTTTCAAGAGAGTTGTTACTCTAGGCACCCGAAAAGGTTGGTTATCACGCTCAGTGAAGCCTGGGCCAGAAGCAGAACAGCACGATGCAGAGCTCATTCTCCTACAACTTTTTCATAGTTATTTATCTTCCCCCCCGACCCCCAGTTTAAAGCTCCTTGAAGACAAGGAGAGAACCACTTTGCCATCAAGGGCTTACCATCATGCCTCTGCGGGAGTAGTTTGTTTGCTTCTTTGTTCGTTTCTAGACAGAGCTCACTTTGTTGCCCAGGCTAAAGTGCTATGGTGTCCGCCAAGCTCACGGCAACCTCAAACTCCTGGGTGCAAATGACCTTCCCGCCTCAGCCTCCTCTCTGCTGGAGCTTTAACTAAGCTTTTCCACTCAAGCCTCTTGTTGGACCAATCCTCGTATAAGGCTCCATTTTAACAGAAACCCATAAAGGCCAAGTCCATCAATGACTTCAGATCTTAAAACACAGCCCACCAAGCTCACCACAGACCTGCTGAAAGTCATATGCATATCCCAGCAGGTGGTGAAATTCCTTCTGTGTCTCTATTCACCATCACCCACCAAAATGAATTTCAAGAAATTTCTATAAACCCATTTTCCCTCAAGACCTCACCCTCATTAACCTCACCTCCTTTCTCCTAACTCTTCTCTCTAAGCCCCACGTTATTTCGCATATTTTGGCATTATTCTTTGTAACCATTCTCTAGTCATCTCAAGATATTGAGACGATCCCTATTGAAATACTAAGAGTAAACCACGATGCACTCTTTACAGGCATGTTACTTTTGTTATCATGTCTTGAATTAAAGGAGCGCAAGTCTATTTCTTCACCATCTATTAGCATTAAAACAGTGCCCTGCCTGGTAATTTGTGGAATTATCACAAATAATCTCATACTAACCAGCAAGCCATGGAAGCAGGGAGAAGCCAACCTCCCCGTGACATAGGGCTGGAGTGGTCCCGCCTGTGGGTGGAGCTGCGATGTGGTTAGGAAAGAACTGACTGGAGTCAGCCAACCTGGGTACCGATCCCAGAACTACCCATTTCTACCTGTGAATTCAGACTAATGAGCTAACATTTCTAAGCCTCAGTTTTCTCATTTATAAAATAGGGATAGGAAGAATGTCTACCTCACGACCGTTATGGAGATTTAAGGCAACGAGAACTGCCACGTAGGAATTTCATGAACCAAATGAGCTAACCGGTGGAAAGCACTCAGCGAAGGTCTGGTAAACAGTAGGCACTCTGCAGTGGAATCATCCCTTTTCCTGTTAGAATTAGGGACAAATATGGCAAGCTTCATGTGTCCCAACACCTGTTCTGCATATATTCTTGTCACCAGTCACCTTTACCAGAGGCTAAGGAAAATTACAAATAAGCCCATGTCCCTTGAGAAGAGTGGGAAACAGCCCCCCCATATGCGCATCTAAGGCAAGTAAGTCTGGTCTCTTTTTCAGCCTGGTATCCAGAACTCTGTCCTGACCATGGCAAAATGATACTCTCTGTAGGTATGGAAAGAAGAAAGGTCAGAACGCTGATGGTGAGTACCTCCGAGTAAAGGAATCAAAGAGGTGTTCTCTGCGTTCTGAGCTGCAAGCACCAGAAACTACCTCGGCCCGATTTACCAAATGGCTACTGCGGAGCCCACGGGAGCACTGACTGGGAGAGTGGAAGGACAGACCTGGGGAACGGGCAGACACAGGGGTGCTCCTTGGCTGCCAGGACGACAGCCAAAATCACACCACGGGGGCTCAGGGGGGAGAATCCTGCTGCCTCTGCCGCCTGACGCTGGCTGTCCTCACTTGCACCATGGCCACTGCCAACCCCGGACTGGGGAGCACAGCCCATCACTGTGAGGCCTGGAGACACAGCTGCTCCCGTCACTGAGTTTTGTGACATTTCTGCTTCTGTGTCACTCCGCCCGCATTCAAGCCCCTGACCAGGAGCCTGTGTCTGCTGGCACCATGGGGACACGCCACACCCTCCCTTCCAAAGCTAAGCAGACAAAAGAATGGCAAATATGTCTACAAGACAAGTGATATTGGCGGTTCTTTTACTATCTATTTTCTATAATGTATGTGCATATATATGCACTCACACACATTTTATTTTGAAATCACATGAAATAATAAACGTACTTTGTTTTTAAAGGCACTTTTATTTTAAAGGCATTTTTAAGTCTTTCCACACATCATTCAAAATCCGTGGCGTTTTCATTAATGACAAACAGTGAAAGGAAAAGCCGAGAGAGCAGTGGGGCACTGGAGCGGTATGTATATTTGAATTTTAAGATGTAGCGAGAATGAAATGATCAAGAGACCAAATTGAAAAACTATGTTTGACACCTTTTTTCCTTCCCCTGCCCTGAAAGCAGGGGATATCTAATTGCTTCTGTTTCCTCCAATAATAATCCCATAAATAACAAAAAGGCCTAGTGTGGCTCTATCCCCTCAGTATCAGATGACTATCTCCACTGTTTATGCAGTCGACACGTTAATTTTAGTATGGGCTGACTTTTTACTTCTTTGAACGGAGCCTCGGACAAATCCTCTTTGAGCTTTGCATTGAGCTCGGCTTTGCAGCCAAAATAAATTAGTAAAGTCTAGAACTTTGTTTTCAGAGTTTGTCGAGTTCTTTCCAGTGAAATCTTTCCTCCTGTTCCAGATGTTGCGGTTTTCTTGACTTCAGCTTCTATTTTTCCTTCCACGTGAAAATGCCAACATCTCATTTGGGAGATCGCTTGGGGAGCCGAGGAGGGCGGACACAGCTCATCCGCCCGAAGGCCGGGCTGAGGCGCAATTTAACAGAGGTTCTGCTTTGGCCCTTCAGGTGCCGTCACGACACAGGAGCATTAACTCTGCCAAATCATTTCTTCTGAGAAAGACACTTAAGTGAACTTGGTTTATTTTATGTTCTGCATGGACCAATTCAAGTGAAAAGTGGAGTAAATTGGGAATTATTTTATCACCATCAAAATATCCAGATTATTGGACAAATGTTAATTTAAGGCTCCAGCTATTCAGGGAATGGTCTTAATTTTCCACTCTGGTCAAAAGCACCAGCACAGGCAGCGACATGGGGACCGTCTCAGTCGACCCAGAGTGAGAAGTTTCAGCTAAGTTGGCTTGTGGGGTTTAATAAGAGACACAATCTTACTGCATCAAAATATGGCCACTCTGTTTTATGACCAGTTAACCAAGGAGTATATAAATAAATTTGGGTTTCTCTGTGCTCCTTTAAAAATTTCAGAGGCAATATTGTCTTCCACTGGGACACACACAAAATATAACTTGAGAAGGAGTAAATTATTGAAAGAGCATTGGCGGATTTATTCAGAGTCAATTCTTTGAAGTCTGACTTTTTCCAGGTTTATATTCTGCACCTTCTGACTGTGGCTTATTGTATATGTATTTTATAAATACATATAAAATGTATACATATATCTGTCTCTGCCTTTGACTTTCATAGATATTTTTTATGAACTGTCCCCCACTTTAATATTCTGGATGCACTTATCTCAGCCTGACTTTCATCATCAAGCTAGAATATTCGAGTTTTATCCTCTTCCAGGGTACATTTTTGAAGATCAGCACCTGCAAGCTTTTTAGGAGGTGCCATCGGTACTCTCTCTGACATTTTAATAAATAGGAAAATAAATGCTGCCCACCAAATTGCCTAATGTCGACACTTACCTCATCCAAATGAGTGAGTCAGTTTTTATAGATCTCACAGCATGTGCTGAGTACCTACATTTTTCTCAACATTTTTTTCTTTCTAGCCTTTAGTCTTAGGAACTATAACTCGCTTTGCTTCTTTGGGCCTCAGTTTCCTTATCTGTAATATGAGGAGGGTGGGCTTAATGATGGCTAAATTATCTTTTCATTACAATTTTCTATGATTTGAGCATTCCTCTGAGTTTCGTTTCTTCATCTGTAAAAGAAACAAGTTGAACTTTATGGGATTTTTTGTTTGTTTCCTAAATTGAATAGCACATTATTTATTTCTATGAAATAAAATTGTATCGTTTCTCTCCTTTTCTCTCATTTTATTCACCTCCCCAATCTATGCCCACAGATAACCACTATTCAAATAGCTGGAATGATAGCTTATCATTCCAAACATTAATGGATGTATTTAAACATTTTCTATTCTATTATACTTTAAAATTATACTTTTAGAATCAAATGAAATGATATAGCATATTTCTCTGACTTCTTTTTTAAATGACATATAAGGAACACTCTGCCATGACAATGGTACTAGGCACACCTCCCTTTTAACAGCTATATAGTATTCCACCGAGTGGCTGTGCTTAATTTTTTTTAAAATCATCTTCTATTGAAAACATTTAAATTGTTTATTTTTTTACTTTAAATAGGTGATTCATAAAGTTTGCTTATCATTAATATTCTACAATCACAAGACTACTGATTATTTCTCTGCATTTTCTGCTTTCATTCAATAAATAAATATGGGGATATATTATGTGGCAGCAATTTTTTTTACGATTGCAAATGAATGAATTATAAACAACCTATTTGAACACAGTACATTTTGTGCATCTCCCATGGGCATGCAAACCCACGTTCCAGTGGACGCCTTCCTAGCACTAACCAGGAAAGAAACAGACAGTGGACAAGGAAATAGGCAGAAGTCACAGCTCCCTTGATCTACCTAGGGTAGACAGACATTTAGTTTTCTTAAAGAAATTTGCAGAGGACCTTCTGCAGATTTTCCTTTTAGTATCTCAGTATCTCCAGTTTCTCCACCAAAACAACTCCAAATCTTAATTTGCCACTGTGTCTTCTTGACGAAAAGTAAATTCTAAAGGGTAATGCTATGAGCATTCTAATAGCAGGTCTTATAGCTTATTAATTTTATTGTTCATGACACCTCAGTACAAGGTGATACTGCCTTTGAAATATCACTATCCATATTATCAATATCATACCATTTTTAGAAATAAGACCAACAGCTATGACAGAGTGGTCGTTGGCCATGTGGCATTGTTAAATGCTTTGCATTCATTCTCTCTCATCCGTATAACTCTTCTGCAACAGAGATATCAATACTTTTGTTGTGCAGAGTAGCAGACAGTAGGGAAGCAAAGATTCCTCCAACTTCCTCCTCACGAAGTTGCTCCAGTGCCACTTTGAGCATATGAAACAAGGTGTCCATAGGGCATAACTGGAAATAAAAAAGGGGGGCCAGAAGGGCTTAAGATAAAGGAGAGAACCAGATAAGATCTACACTTGGATTAATATTTAATATCCTTTGAAAACTATTAAACCATCAAATACTCCCTCCTGTTTGTAACACCCGTGGTCGAGATACCCCAGTTGCATCAGCATGCAATTTGAAACCCTGGTTTTTAGGCTACTGGTTTTCAGTTTGGTTTTCTTTTGCAGTCGTTGAGCAATTCTTTGCTTTAAGAACTGAATATTTTCCTTCTCCCAACCTAATTTCACAACCACACTGTCCTCTGCCATAAATACATTTCTCTAAATGCCAGTTAATATTCTATTATCCACATGAGGATTATCCATGTCAGAACTATCTCCGTAATTTTTAATCCCCAAATGAATTTCCCCTGATGCCCAGGGTGGCCTTTTCTGCCAGCCATGAATATCTGTTCAGAAAGTCAGGCTAATATTAACAATAATGTGCACAGGATCTAATTAAAAGACAAATCTGTTGCCAAAATATATATATGCATATATAAGATACCTCCTGAGGCCAAACAACAATGATTTGGGGATTATCTGTTGCTTTGAGTTTTCTTCATCGCCACTCCCTCCCACTGGCATGTGGAATAGGGAACTGGCTGCCCAACGTGTTTTAAATCACTGTGTTAGGAGTGAAGCTGTTGATTAGCAGAAGACTGTTGTCATAGCCCATGTCAGACTTGGTAATTATCATATTTTCTTACAACAAATTCTACAGCTGCAACTCTACGGCTCATTTGTCCTGAAAATTTGAGAAATAATTGCTTTCAGAAAGAAGTTTATAAGAGCAAAACTAACTGTCAGAGTCCAAATGATTAGATACTACGTACTTTTCAGTAGATGATCAAATTGTCACCTGAATGGAATGTTAGGTCTTCTGAAGCCCATACCCACCTACTCTTTTAGGAGCATGTTATGTAACTAATGGAACCAGAACCTTCCTTGCCAATTTTCTCAACACATCCACAAGAGAATGTTCTAGTAAATAAATAGAAATTATCAAGACAGTGCTAGCCAAAACTCCCCCCTCCAGAGAAATTCTCAGGTCTTGAGAGTGGGGAGAACCCTAGATCTATTGAGCAGAAACAGGTTGTGCCGCAGTGCTAGGCCTTCCTAACTAAAAGAGAGGGATTTGGGTTCTTACAAAAGGACCAAATAGCCCAAAGCAACCAAAAGTGCCAAGCTTCTTTTACATCTTTTGTGCTATCTTTAGAACCCATGCAATGTTTGTATTGTGCTCTCATGGTATTTATGTTAAAATTGCTTTTTCCTCTTAAAATGTTGGTTTAAATTGATGCGTGGGAGACTCATGGCGTTTATCCTATAGCTCCCCATACCACCAGGTGCACAACCTTATTTACCACTTATAGGTCTAAGGACAAAAGTCATGAAACAGAGTTGCTTAAATAATGCAGTTTCAGTGTCAATTTGAGCAAGAAGAGCGACCTCGCCAAGCCCCAAGATGCACACAAACAGGGTGCCAGTATCGTGATTTCCTTTTCCTCAACTGTAGGGGAGGAAAGGCTTCTGATTGTTCATTTGTCTGAAGACTGGGTACTACAAGCCTCTTGGATGCTCTTGCACCTGGTCTGAAGGTTGTCCAGGATCCTGGGACTCTTCTTATTTGTCTTCTTTTGGTGGTTGAGTCTGGCCATGGCCTACTTTCTCCTTCTTTGGTTGGCCTATCTGCCAGCCAGGTCAGACATCATGAGACCTGAGCCCAACACATTCAGGGCAGCCAATCCGTGTAATAGCCCCATTTCTCTGAGCCCTTACTACAGATGCTATTTTTAGATTCAATATTTTTAGGCCACCTTCTAAACTTTTTTGGATCTAGTATGTTTTAGTTGACACATAATACCAGTGTTGCTCAGCCTGTTTTTCTCACTATGTCATTCTGGATAACCTAGCTAGACCCCCAGGCTGTCTGTCATCTCTAGGTAAGTGTCTCCAGAGATACAACCAGTCCGAATCCCTCATTGCTCTTCTGGACTCTCCTTTCCAAGGCATCTCTTACACGTGAAGAACAGCGCCTCTTCATCTGCTCTTCTGCTTAACTCAGCTCCTCTCGACTTGTTCTTTCTCTAAGTACTCATACCTTCAGCTACTCAAGGTAAAGAAAACCAGGGTCTTGTCACATCCACTTTTTTTTTAAAGGGTGAGGGTACAAACAACTAGGTTACAATGATTGCCTTTGTTAGGTAGAGTCCCTCTTGTAGTTGTGTCCTTCACCCAAGAGGTGTGCCATATACCTATGCCGTGCCCAATAAAGGAGGGGGCTGGAGGGAACACATTAACCCCTCCCTCCCTTCTTCCCCCTCTTATTCCCCCTCCTCCCAACTTGAATTGATCAAGCTACTGGTTTCATATTACTATCGAGTACATTGGATACTTGTTTTTCCATTCTTGTGATACTTTACTAAGAAGAATGTGTTTTACCTCTATCCAGGTTAATGCAAAAGATGTAAAGTCTCCATCTTTTTCCTGGCTATGTAGTGTTCCAGGGTATACATAGTTTGTTAATCACATCCAATTTTTTATCACCAGCACCCAGCACCATGCCTGGCACTTTATGGGTACTTAACAACATATTTGTTGCCTGAATGAACCCATTTATATGCACACGCACACAGAAGCCACTGAGAACAATATTAGAGACATAGAGGAAGCAGTTGAAGTTACTTGGAAGTTTTAATTAATGGCCAACTCCTGGGTTCAACTGCACATGAGTACTCTCTACTGAGCACCCCCTATGCCTTCAGCAGATGCTCAGATTTACAAGATATAGTGGAATTGGGAAAGATGTGATTTCTGTCTTTAGGAATCTAGTTTGGGATATAAAATTATATACTTAAAACAACCCAATCAAGCTGTTTTGGATCAAGCCACGATATGCCAAAGATCGATTCCAAATCTTGTGGTGCAGATGCTAAGCACACAGAGGTTATGGGTTCCAGACACCCCAGGTGGGAACAGAAGGCAATAGAAGCTGGCTTCATGGGTAGTGTGAGAATCTGAAGAAGGGACAGAGGGCAAGACTGAGAAGAAGGGAGCAGGAAGGCATTCCAAAAGCAGGACTCAAAACGCAGACAGCCCTGGGTGTGGGGGTGGCATGTGAGGAGAGAGGTTCACAGAATAGAAGAAACCAGCTAAACGAGTCCATCTCAGCTCCAAGTCACCCTGCTGACTGTGTCACCAGGACCAGATGACCAGCCTGTTTAGGGGACATCTGATCAGCTCTATAGTAAGTAGATACGTAATGGCTGCTTTTTCCTCCTCCCACCCCCCAAAAGGTAGCCTACCTGAACCCTTATTACACTCCCTCATAAAATTCTAAAATCCTTCTCTAAAAAGAACATGTTGACTATAGACATGTTGATTCCTTCAGTTAATAGCAGGCAATATTTAGGCCTTTTTAAGCTGTATATCATGTCTCAGGCTAGCATGAAAATATTGCCAGAATGTGTCAAGTGACTTAATGGTGACCTGAGGTTAAAGAGCCAACGACAAATAATTTTCTTAAAAAAAAATTAGTTCAATATCATTTGCAAAAATGCAAAATACAGTAAGGAGGGTTGATTTTGTTTCTATTGCCCCATCATCAAATGAAATAAAACAAACCCAATTAGCGATGTTCTCAATAAACTTGCAGCACGGATTGTTTTCCCTTGGAAGTATAAAAAGCAGGTTCTGACTTAGATGGATCAGCAGAAAGGGGTTATGATGTTATTGGTTCAACTACATATTTCTCTTGTATGTATTTGTCCATAACACATTTGACTGAAAGACAACTTTGATGTTAAACACAATTACTCTTCCACATTCTCAGTTTGTCATTTTGAAATGTTTCACATCCTCCCTAGCCACTCCCTCCTGTCTTAGCCATCAGGATTTCCAGTCAGGTGGTTCAACTCTGAACAAAGCCCAGCCCAGAAGGACTAAATCAGTTAATACACGTGTTTGGGTGCTGAATCAGACCCAGAGGCTGAGCCAAGGGAGTTTTCCTCATTTCCATGTTCAAGCACAATCAGCTGAGGGTTGACTTGACTTCCTCACAGTGCTGAACACCCTGCCACTCTCTGTCCTGAAGCTCTGTTGTCCTCAGGTATCAATCTTGCTGACATAGTCCAAACTGACTAGCGTCATTAGCTCTAAGTGCTCCCAGAAGTAGTGGAGCTCTGGCCTGGGATAATGTGAGGGTGGGGTGCCCGGTGCATGTTGAAGCACCATTTTTAGGCACAGACCTTATTATATTTTCTTTGGTCTACCCAAGATCCAGCTTATACCTGGCAGAACGGGATTAGGGGGAAAAAAGAAAGCAGCCCTTTCCTCCTAATGGAGTTGATAATGGCCCACATCATTTCTGTTCATAGCCAAATGGTCATGAAGGAAAACGAGCTGCAAGGAAGGCAGGCTGGGCTATGTAGGGTTTAACTGGAAGGCCAAGTTTTGCTAAAAATCTTACCATCATCAAAGCAGATGATCAGGATTTTTTTTTTCTTGAGCTTTCATAGCAAGCATGGAGAGATTGCTTTCCTAAATATCTAATCACACTCTTTTCTGTTCAGGATAGATTACAAATACACATACGATATCATGAGATAAAATACACAAAAACAAAAAAGGAAATAAATGAGTCAAAAGTCAAATCGAATTTAAAAATACGACCAATATGGCTCGGCACCTGTGGCTCAACAGGCTAAGGCACCAGCCATGTACACCTGAGCTGGCGGGTTCGAATCCAGCCTGGGCCCACCAAACAACAATGACGGCTGCAACCAAAAAATGGCCGGGCGTTGTGGTGGGTGCCTGTGGTCCCAGCTACCTGGGAGGCAGAGGCAGAAGACTCTCTTGAGCCCAGGAATTGGAGGTTGCTATGAGCTGTGATGCCATAGCACTCTATCCAGGGTGACAGCTTGAGGCTCTGTCTCAAAAAAAATTACGACCAATATATTCAAGAAAATTACGAAACCATGACTTTTCTCAGGAGTAAACTTGAGTCTGACATTCAGGGCGTCCCAGGGGAATGAGGGCTTGAAAGAGAAGGTTGTTGTCTGGGGCACACAGCTGAGGCCAAGGAGAGGTATGACTAATTCACGAGGCCTCCCGTGAAGGGAATGGCTGATGGACCTATGGGCTGAGGCCAGACTGGTCAATCCGAAACTCGGATTATTCAGCAGTCTGAGATCCAGGTTGTTTTCCTCTCTTGTTCTCTAATTGTTGAGTCAGCTGCAACTTGGCTATCCTCAGTACTTGAGAGATGAAGGTGGAGGAAGGTCATATTTCTGAAGCGACAAGGAGAAATAATTACTAATAGGGCAGACATGAATGGCAGCAGGGTGTTACAAGCCTGAGGCCTTGGCTCTGAAGGGGGGATAGCACACATCAGCTGGGGAAATGGTGCCCTCTTAGAAAAGCCCAGAGATGATGGGGAGGGAACTTTTTTCAGGTTAGGATTTTGTTGTATGTGTACAAAGTAACATAAATTGGAGATGGGGGGAAGTCACAGTACACAAATACAGTGAAAAAAATATATACACTTACTAGAATTGGGCCACGAATTTGGGATCACCCCTTGGGTGGAGGTACCAGCGTTTTTTCTCTTTGCCTCAGCTCACCACATGCTCTGAGTATTGTATGCTCTCGTAGGAGCTAAGACTGCCCAAAAGCCACCCAAGCACCGCTTCTCGGGGGCCCACATCTGGTGGAAGCTGCAGCATCTCATCTCATCGCCCTCTGTGTGCGACTGCTCAGAAGAGTGGGAGCTGCCTCTCCTGGGCAGTTGTCCTCCCCAGTAAGTAACCAGGGCGGCTGGCACAGGGGCATGAAATACTGGATGCTTTGCCTCAAGATATAACCCGTGGACAATTCATCCTCCAGATCTGCCCACAGACCCAGGCTGCAGCTCATTTCCAGGGAGACACCTCCTTGCTTCACTTTCTCCCTCTGGTCTTTCCTGTGTGTCTCAGAGCCCTCCCGCTGAGAACACCGTCCCACTGCAGTCACTTGCCCTACAATCCCTATTTCAAGTTCTGTTTCTAGGCCACCCACCTTCAGACACCATATAACACCGGACACAGGCGGAAGCAAATGGGTTCTATACAGGGTCTGTAGGGGACAGGAGAAGGGCAGGAGAGGCTGTGAGGCTTGCAAGTGGCAGTGGATAAGGGACCTCAGAGCCAGATAGGGATAGGGAGGGTTGGCATGCAGACCAGCAAGGCAGAGGCAGCAGTGAGTGGAGAAGGAGGTTGGTGAAGTCAGCAGCATCAGAGGCACCATGTCAGCAGAGCTATTTGCTCTTTGACTCGGGGCCTCCTGGGGGACACACCCTGCCCAGTGCCTGGTAGGTGTTGTGTTCTTAGCTCCCAGCAGAACCAGACATTTCAGTGACTATTCTTGCTTCAACTTGCTCGTCCTTTCACAGTAAGAGGAGGTCTCCAGCTGATCCATTTGTTAATCCCCTGGATTAAGCTCACATACAGAGTGAAAACACCACTAGGGGAGAATTCCTACTGCTTCCTGCTTGAAAACAAGATTTGCCTGCAGCTAGTGGGCATGCCCAGCTCTGACAGCTTTTATAAACCCTGAGTAGGGTTTGGAGAAAAGGAAAAAGAGAAGGGAAAAGCCTGTGAGAGGGAGTGAAGAGGGGAAAGTCAGGTGCGAGCTAGGAAGAGGAAAGGGATTGCCATCTCTCTCCCACAGCAGCCCCTGGATGGCGGCCTCTGTGCTGCAGATGGAAGGAAGGTATATTTGGGGCTTACTCTTTTAACACCACTCTCAATCATAATATTTATAGTAGAAGTGACTTGAGAAAGAGGGAGCATCTTGCAATTTTTTTTACCTCTTGGGTGATCATTCTCCATGTCTCTGAGATACAAAGAAAAACATGTGAAAAAATAATCACTTTTAAAAATTTGAGTTAAAATTCTAATTAGGAGTCATCCTCAGTTTCACTATACTTTAATATATCTCTCCAGGAACTTTTGAAAATGGACTGAAACTCAAGATGAAAATGCTGATAGAGATTCTGCCTGAAGTTCCTTACTCTTTGGGGTGGAAGGTGTTGCATGAGGGTGTGTTAGTAAATTTTGAGGCTTTGGGCAATGGTATTATTTTGTAAGTTCAGAACATGTAAAATACTTTCTATGGTTAGTATTGATTCATTCACTTAACATCTATTTATCATTTCTTATGAACCAGGCATTGTCCTTGGTGCTGGCACTCTAGAGATGTGTAGAGCTATCCTCCAAGAACTCACGGTGGAAGAGAAACATGTAAGAAAGAAAAGAGATTGCAGCAAGGTCTGTTTAGGGCTCCCTGGCTATACGCTAACCTGTCCACATAAGTTTCATGAGCTTTCCAGTAGCATGGCTGGAATAATCTGGGAGCACAGAGGAGAATAAACTCTCTAGGTTGGGTGACTGGCTCACCCAGAAATGTGGTCCATGGGAAACTCATCTCTGTGCTGCTCTCTGATGACCTGATTCAGCCAAATTTGCAGTTCTTGCTCCCCAGGGAAGTACCAGGACAGTAGGGACTCAATAAGAAGAGGACACAGCAGGACCCGAGAGCCCAGTTCATCCGTCTTTTCCTTTACATTCTTGAATATATTCATAAGCTCTTATCTGATCGGTCCAACACGCGAGTCATTGTGTGGTCTCTTCCTATTGCTTTTTTCCTCTCAATTACAGATCATATTTTCCTTCTTGAAATGTTTAAGAATGTTTAGTCATATGCTAGATATTGTGAAGGATATGTTATAGAAGTTGTAGAATATCTATCGGAGTGGCCATCCATTTTTTTTCTCTGTGATAACATTGGAAGAAAGAGTGTTGTCTTGTGCCACATATTAAACACACAAGGACTAACCAAAGATGATTGGAAAAAGAAGAAAAAGGTTCCTATGTACTTTTTGGGATATTTGACACCTCTGATAAGCAAAAACAGTCCTCCCCAAATCAGCATGTGGCCTATGGGCTTTAGGTTGGACACCCCTGAAAATTATATCAACTTTCTTTAGAGGGTAGTAAGCTTGTCCTTCCAGACAATTAAATTCTGATCCTTTTATATTTGACTTTATTCTTAACAGAATGATCTATTTACAAACCCAAATACTTACACTTACCCTAGGGCATGACCTTACTAGGTTATCTGAATATCCAAAATTGTTCTTTCTCCTAGGAGCCAGAACTCCAACATCTCCTAAAACTTCATAGCCTCTGTTATCAGCTCCATGGAAGTCTATCCATGCCATGTCTCAGGGAGTCCCAACCTTTATCTGACAGCCCCTCTGTCAGCCAAGGAATTTTGACAAGTTCACATGCAGACTTTGGGAACCCTTCCCATCCATTGGACAGCTCTTACTTATCCAGTACCCTACCCAGGACACTTCAGCTACTTTAGGAGACTGGACTCTGATGTCTGCTTAACAAAACCATTATTCTAGGGTTTCACTTCTTGGCGTTGCAGTAAGAAAGTGTCCCCACACAGGAAAGTGTGGCTCATCTTGTGTATTTTCCACCTCTCAAAGATCACAGCCCCATGCCTCTCATTAAAAACCTGAAAATAGCAAGAGGGCAAGTTTCATATCTGTTAGTCTAATGGTCAAAAGCAGGAGTCAACATGCTTTAGAAAAATATTGATGTTATTATCTTCCACATATTCTGAGCAGAACTTTACCACCCCATAGTTGAGGAACTGGGGACAACCCAACATCTTTGGAGAAGATAGCAGAGCAGAAAGAAAAACGGAATCCAGGTCTTTAACGAATTTACTCACCTCCAAATTTCTTGTTACGTGAGATTGTAAGTGTTTTCTATCACTTTAACCCCTTTCAGTTGGGTTTTCAGTTATTTGCAACAACTGACACTGATAGAAGTCTTTATGTCTGAGTCTTCTTATCTAAAAGCTAAACAACTTTAGCTTCTTTAGGAATTTCTTAGAGGTTATCGTGTGAACTCAAATCCTCTAAAACTTATCTCAATGATGATAGTGTGCTATGAACTGAGAAATATGGTTAACTCAAACCTCTGCCCTGAGTGTGTGTGTGTGTGTGTGTGTGTGAGAGAGAGAGAGAGAGAGAGAGAGAGAGAGAGAGACAGACAGAGAGACAGACAGACATGATTTTGGTCAGCAATTATAGCAAGTTCACCCAGATAATGGAATTATACAAAGTTTTGTCTAGAAAGCTCCAAACCATGAGATCATCGTGTTCAGATCATGTTCAGAGTTCTCATCTTGGCTTTGATATCCCAGGATAAAGTTTGGGGGGATGTTGGATGTAACACATTTGAATGTGCATTTGCTAAGCAGGAGTTCCTCAACTTTGGGATGTTTTTGTATGGTTCTATGACCCCATCCCCAATAGCTGGAAACCATCATTGTAGACCAAGCCTTTCATTTTCTAGTCAAAGAAAAATGACCCAAGCAGAATTAGTTTGAATTCCCCTTTCCTGATTTGGATACCCTTTATTTCTTTATTTTGCCAGATTGCTCTGGGTAGGACTTCCAGTACTACATTGAATAGAATTTTTGACAGTGGACACTCTTGACTTTTTCCCGTTCTTAGGGGTAGCACTTTCTATTTTTCTCCATTCAGTTTGATGTTGGCTGTGGGTTTTTGCATATATGGCTTTTATAATTTTGAGTTATATTCCTTCTTTATCTCGTATGTTGAGGGTTTTTAATGAAAGGGTATTGAATTTTATTGAATGCCTTTTCTGCTTCTACTGAGATGGTCGTTTGGCTCATTTGGTCTTTGTTTGTGTTTCTGTTTATGTACTGAAACATATTTATTGATTTGTATAGCCCAGGGATGAAGCCCACTTAATCATGATGGATTATCTTTTTGACATGCTGTGAATTCATTTTGCCAGTATTTTGTTGAGGACTTTTGCATCCATGTTCATAACAGATATTGGTCTATAGTTTTCTTTTTTTATTATGTCTTTTTTCAGTTTTGGTATTTAGGTGCTACTGATTTGTAGAATGAGTTGGAATTAATTCCCCCCATCTCTATCTTATGAAATAATTTCTGTAGGATAAATACCAAACTTGTCCTCTTGCTGAAAGCAACTATAATTCTTCTTTGTAGGTTTGGTAGACTTTAGCTGTAGATCTGTGGATCTTTATTTTTGTTGAGAGTTTTTTAAATTATTATTATTGCTTCAATTTCACTGCTTGTTATTCATCTGTTCAGGATTTCTCTCTCTTCTTGATTCAGGTTTTGTGTTTCCAGGAATTTCCATTTCCTCCAGATTTCCTAGTTTGTGTGCATGGAGGTTTGTGTAGCATTCATAGATGATATTTTTATTTCTGTGGTATCATTTGTACTGTCTCATTTTTCATTTTGTATTGAGCTTATTTGATCCTTTTTCTTCTATTTCTGGTTAATCTGGCTAGTAGTCTAGTCTATCAAGTTTATCTTTTCAAAGAACCAACTTTTTGTTTCATTGATCCATCCTTTCTTTTTGTTTGGTTTCTATTTTATTTAGTTCTGCTCTGAGCTTTGCTATTTCTTTTCTACTGCTGGCTGAACATAGGCCATGTGTTCATACCCTAGCTGCAAGGGAGTCTGGAATAAGTATCTAAATTTTTTAGCTTCTATACTTGGAAATTCCATCAAAATTTATATGATAAGGTATTTCTCAAATATAAGAGATGATCCCCATCTGACACTTCATTCTTCTTCTTCTCCCACCCCAAAACACACAGGCATACAAATCATAGGTGAGACTGGCTACAGAAACAGTGCCTCCCAGGGCATTCCTGTTGATCTCATTTGGGCTTGACTGACTTTCAGTACCTGATGGAGAATCTTAGTTAAAACATCAAGAAAATAATAATATAATAATGTAATTCTAAAATAATGTCACTCAACATTTATAAATATGAGTGTAAATATGAGAACTACTTCTGCAGTGCCTAAATATTGCTTGTCTATTTATCACAGTCTTTTTAGTCAGGGAACTGTCCCCTCCCTCTCTCCATGTGATTCTGTAAGTAAAGAGGCTTCACCTCTTCTTCCCTAATAGAGGTGAACAGGTGATTTACAATGACCAATCAGATTACCTACTATCTCCACCCTACTATCTGTGATTAGCTTAAAGTCAGATATAAGAAGTAGGGCTGCCAATAAAAACACTGCTTTGGAGTTTGATATAGATGTTGGGATAAAGTCTTTCTTAAGTTCACCAACCTTCAGGACCAACCATCAAATCATGTAGCAAGGACCAAGACCCTCTCACCATCCCATGGACAAAGTCTTCATGAGAATGCAACCGACCTAAGGCAAAAAGAGCTCAATATACCTCTGAGCAAAATAAACCAATAATTTATTCTTTGACTTCAGTTTGAGTTGGTTTTTTATTACTTGGCAATTGATAGCATTCTATACCACATTCTCCTTCTCCCCCTCCAAAATTAGTTTCAGGCCCCTAAGTGATATGAGTTGAAATTATAGTGTGGCTTTAGAAAACACATAATGACAAAAAAATGACTGTAATTTCAGTAAAGCTTTTTAAAAAGTTATTTACTGGAACTCTAGAGAATGCTTGCACAACAAGATTAATAGATACCTATCAATCCTCCCTAGTTGGTCCCCCCTCCAATCCATGGTTGAGAATCATTGTTTTCAAGTACATAGGCTTTCAATATAATACTGAGGAAAAGAGGTCTTGAGTTTTGTCATGTTTTAAATGCTTTGTCCATTTTTGAAAAAAGATACCATGAAAAGAGCTTTTTGATAAACTTTTTATCCAAAGAGACAGAGTTTGGTTTGAAGACTCCAAAGACACAAGCCTACCACCTGGGAGGACACAAGGCTCACCTGTGAGCCATGAGAGTTCAGAAACTCACCTGGAAACTGCACTGGGGTCACCATGAGAGGAAGTCATCAATATTCATGGAGAATTGGATACTCAGTGTGATGGCATGTAGGTCACACATGCAAGACAAAAACTGTTCCTGAGGCTTGAATGCAATGCCATTAGAGAACTATTAGCAATATATTTGACATTGTGTCAGAAAATTCCAGCAAGATTCCTTTTCCATTAGAAATAGCTCCGGAAAAAAAAAATGGTAGAAACCCCAACAATAAAAGCAACCATTTGCTAAGAAGGCAAATGCAGCCCTTCAAAAAGATGACTAGATGGTATGAAACTGCTGGAGTTTGAATGCCTCCCCAAAGTTCATTAATTGGAAAGTTAATCCCCAGGGCAATGATGTTGAGAGGAGAGGTGGAACCTTTAAGAGGTGATGAGGCCACGAGGGCTCTGGTCTCATACATGGATTGACATTGCTATGGTGGACTGAGTTTCTTATCTTGGGAGTAGGTTATTATAAAAGCACACTCAGTCCTCTCTTGCTTGATGTCTGCCATGCATGCTCTTGTTATATGATGACCTCTGTCATGTTATGATGCTATAAGAAGACCCTCACCAGATGCAGCCCCTCGATCTTGGACTTGCCAGCCTCTAGAACTGGGAGTCAAATAAACTTCTATTGTTTATAAATTACCCAGTCTGTGATATTCTGCTCTAGCAGCACAAAACAGACTAAAACAGAAGCTTGATAGCTGTTCAATTTCCTTTTTGACCCATTTTTAAAGTTATAACAATTTTCAAAGCTATTTATATAGCTGAAGATCTCTATAAAAATTTCTACACATTTTCAATTTAACAAAGAACAGACTACTAGACCATTTGAGGGTCAGGAGAGGCTGGGAGTGAGGTGAGGGAAGCCCATTATGCCCTACTTCAATTTCGCTGTGAGAAAAGGGAGTTTTGCTGTACTGGAAAAACATCGATCTTTCAAGCAAAAATGTTAGTGGAAAAAGTAAGGGGCAGTAAATACAGGTCCAAGCCCTACAGCATCTTGATCAAATGTTACCTGGGCCTTTGGCATCTGAGTGGCCTAGTAGAACTAAGATGATTTGAAATGGTTCCTTTCAGTCAATTGTACCTTTACTGAAGTCTGGGCTGTGCCTCTTTTCTGCCAATCTCTGACTTGAGGCAGGGTTCCTGTTACGGGATCAAATGTTAGGATTTAAAAAACTAAATTTTGATGTGGATGAACAACTGCCTATAAAATGCATTAAGTTCTTTCCCTGTAATGTATTTAATTTCACACTGACTGCCGGTATTGCCCCTAAAAGGATTATGGCAGGGGGCTGCCATTGTTCCCCTAAACCACACTGGTTAAATAATACTTTGGTGTCTAGAACTGCTTCAAAACCACTTCATACCAGCTAGCACATGAAAATGAATACCCAGCTTTTCTGCAAGTAATTTAGTTTGGTTAAAAATAAGGACACGTTGAATTGGTTTTCAGTACAAGATCATTTATGGCACAATTTGGATTGTACTTTTGCCTACAGTAACATTTGCACCTGCGTTTTACCATTCACAGCAGCAGGGCACGATCACACACTTACTGCTTGCAGGCACTCAGCCTCTGAGTCTATTTACTTAACAGCCCCAGGAGTAATTCTCCCCTCCAGGGTCAGCCACTTAAATTTGGCTTTGTGTTTAGATAATGATATTGTATTCTTGTCCAAGCAGGGGAAACTGTTATAGATAAGCTTCAACATTGCCTGCAAGTTGACTTGATTCCTTTTCAAGAGCACTTTCGAACTTTAAGCACATTTCCAAAGTTATCCCCTCATGCAGTCAGGATAATCACCTCATTTCATGAAGCACTTCTCAGGTCATAGACACTGGAATCATTTGAGTCTGAGCCAGATGGGGCCAGGAGGAGGTTTTACAATAAAGCAGAGTTTCTCTCTGTCCCGTCAGTTGCACCTGTAACATAAACAGTCATAGAGAGAAAAATACTTTGAAAGCCACTTAGCTGGGCCTCTGCTATCATGGGTTTTGCTTCTGTGTCCACATCAGCTTGTAACTTGCCCTAGCACTGGGAAGTAGAGAGGCATTCTGGCACATGCTTGAGGCCCCAGGCGAGCTCACCTTGGGGCTCATTATACGATTATAGATGCTTATTTTTAAAAGAGGTTTCAAGTGCAAGGGAGTGAAGAGGGTTCTTTTATTTCCTCTGTATTGTTGTTGTAATAAAAAAAAAAAAGTTAGAGAAGTACTAAAGCTTTGCACATCTTTTTTTTTTCCTCCCTTCCCTCCCTTGGCTTTTGAGTTTGAAAAGAATGCTGGAAGTCATCGGAGGCCTGGTTGGAATAGAGAGTGTTAATTCTTCCATATCTAAGCCTCTTTGTCGAAATTCCCTTTGTCTCCTGCCCCAAGTCATTAAACACTAATCCCATCACTCTTCCTAATCCGATGCACTGGAGCTGGAGTTCAGTTTCCGAAACTGTCTTTGTGGCACTCCTAATAGACAGCTTCTCTGGATTGTAGTTGGTTCAGGCACATTTAGAGCTCCCCATTTCAGCCTCTTAATGAAGTGCCCTTAATGAATCTTTTCCTCCTTCATGCAGAGAGCAGGGGCTTCAATTGGTTTAGTGTTAAGTAGGGGAAGATGCAGAGTCATCTCAGGGGCCTTTGCAAAATATGACTGTCAAAGGCAAAACCTAGGAAACAGGCCATTGAAGGCGACAGCCACTGAAGTGCTCATTTAATTACTAGGATTTACAAAAGAAAACCTGCCCTTTGTAGCTAACAAAGGACAAGGAACTAAGAAGAGATAGTAAAAGATTTTTCCAATAAACGATAAAAGAGGAAACATGGTTGGGTAAAGCCATCAGGGCGTGCAGGGGAACTCTTTCCCATTTGCTACGCAACTCTACCTTTCTAAACGTTAGGTAAGCCTAGAGATATCGAAATTGGCTTTTCTGTCCTGCCTGGTGATGGAAGCCGGTGAGTCTGATAAATTCTTCATGGGCAAAAAGCCATCACAGTGACAATCCACTCCATTAAGTTCAAAACAAAGTATTGTTCAAGATATATCAGTAATCCAGGGGACCTCGAAAAACAGCCATGGGAGAAAAAAAGGAAAATAATGCTTCCAAGGGAGTTCTCTCCCTTCGCCCCCCCACTTTTTTTTTTCTGTTTGAGTAAATTGTTTACAGTTTCAGCAGTTAATGCTGGCTTGGATATACTATCCCTCCAGCATGACAGATTTAAATGAAAACTCTGAGTGGTACCTTCTTTGCTTTATTTTTAAAATATGTTGAGCCATTTTGTGAATATCTCAATACTGTTTATCCTTCAGTGAGAATATTTATTATATGCAAAAATCTATATTGGATGTCTATATGATATGATCTATTTATTATCTGATGATGTTATTTGTACGATAAAATTAGTCAAATTAATAGGTGGTTTTTATCTCACAAAAATATTATGCATTATTGCCTAATAATGCAATAAAAAGAAAAACAATTTAATAGGGAAAATGCCATCCTAATGATCATGATTTATTTGGTACTAACGGCATAGAAAAGCAATTGACAGCAATTAATGTAACTGTATCTGAATGCTTTGGTCACAGTATCTGCATGGCAGCAAAGTCACAGCACCAACTAGCTGAAAATGCCTTTAATAGTTAGTGGATGCTCAGAAATACGTTTTCACAGATTGATGAATTAACTGATTAATAACTGATCTAGTCCTACAGAGAACTTCAAGTTTGTCAGTAAATGTTTGAATGTCACCTAGACGTTATCATGAAATTATTTAAAACACTGGACAAAATTAAGATCCCTCAGCACAAAAGGCTTAGTATTTCTGATTTGGCAACCTAAGATGGCCTTGTAAAGATGCTGTCAGTCTGACGGCAAAGTCCTGGGCTTCTGAAATTCCAACTTTACTTCTTATTGCCAAGACCCCAATGCCTCTCCACTGTATGGGCAGGTAACGACTTGTCTCCATCTTTATCCAGCATGCCAATAAAATTTTGGTTCCTGTTATTCTTACCAAACCTGATAGTTTTCTTCATTGGGAAAAAACAAAGCAAACAAACCAAGAAAAACAAACTTAAAACTGATTAACAAAAACAAATCAGATACGTTTGCTAACTGGATAAATCAGGAAAAAAGTGACTCATCTCAGAATAAAACCGCAATGTTCTCCTCATAGATAAAAACAACTGTACTTAGCATTCGGGCCGCGTTTCAAATTTCAGTGCACGTCTACCATTGGCAATGAAAGTTACACTTGGACATTGTTATAATGTGCTCATGTGTTCAGTGTTTCTACTTTCCTCATAACTGACTTGCCAAGTTTTTTTCTTTGGGGAATCAAACAGCTCTTACATGCATTGAGGAAAAATTTCCTGTAGCACAAGTTAAAAAAAAAGTCTAAATAGCATCAGTCCGGTTTATGGGGAACATTGATGCAGTGTGAGGCTAGCAACACGACCAGCTGAGTGCCAGCTGTCCCTGGGAGTGCTGGTCCTTGAAGGTCAGGATTCCCTGAAGCTGGGCTGCCCATGGTGCATTAGATCATGGTGGCTACATCCTAGCAGAACTCCTTATTTAATCCTTCTCTTCCTTTCCAGACCTTAACTTTTTTTTCATTCTCATTTCACATGAGCAAGCTGCATGAATCTAGTTTCAAATGAAAACAACATTAAAAAAATAGAACCAGGGTGGTGTATCGGGAAGATTTCCAGAAGGCTCTACGCTAAGGATTTTTTACATCTCTCTGAACTTCATTCCTCCAGCTACAAAATGAGGGGGAGGAGGATTACATTTCAGCTCTTTTCTTCTCCCCATGGAAGGTATATTCTGGCAAAGCATTTTGGTACTTAAGACTTTTCTTTTTAAGAAAAGAAACCTCACTGAGCTGTTGAGTTAATATGCATTGGGAGCAAACGATGTTTCCTTTTGTTAGCCTTTTCCAGCAATCCTTACTTCAAACTTACTGGGGACACTACAAATTCAACTTGAGAAAGAACAGAAGGGGAATATTATCATTTATCATAGTATGAGTAGCCCACACCTGATTGTTTACTCCTCTTCCCTCATTTCAGAGGTGCCTGAGGGCAGGTGCCATTAAACTATTCTTCCGTCTATATCCCTAATGTATTATGTACTTCCTGAAATAGATTCCTAGACTGAATGAACAAATCAATCTATCAAGTTATAGGGGGCTTATAACATGATCTAAAGAGAAGTTTAAGTTGGGCATCAGAAGATATATTTTTTTCAGACTTCCTACAGGATATCCATATAGATTGCGAGGAAATAAATGATCTGCACTTAGTCTTGGAAACACAGGGGATTCACAAAAGGGAAAGTTAAGTGGCTAAGATCTTACTTAGGACATGCCCATACTCACTATTAATCAGAGATATATGGATTACAACAAAAGTAAGATTTTATCCAGTACCTATTAGGATTGAAAAAAGCTGGAAGGGAGTATAATACCAATTGGCGAGGAGGATGTGGGGCCAATAGATGAGAAACCTCATATACTGAGTATAAATTTGAGATCCATTCAGGAAAATGAACCATCAATATCTATGTCCAGTGACCCCTCAATCCCGTATACCTCCCAGAGAAATTCCCACACAGGTTCGTCAAGGCCATGTGCCATTCACCCACTGTATTATTTGTTGGGGTGATGAGTTGAAGACAATTCAGAAGTCCATTTCTAGGAGAAAATGAGATGGAATTTCATGCAACAGTTAAGATTAACAAATTAGAGATAAATGTACAAATTGGGTATCAAGAAAAGTGTGTTGAGGGAAAACAGTTAAGTAATGGAATGAGATCTATAGCAAAACTTCCAATAAGTAAATTAAAAATGCACAAACACACAAACCAATGGTATGCAAATACATACAAACCCAAGTGGATGTACTGAACATCTTGGAATGTCTGTTTACTAGAGAGAGAAAGGAGAGTATCAGGAACAAAGGGAAAATATAATTATAACAAATGGGTTTTTTTCAGACCGATGATGATATTGTGCCAGGAATTGGTGAGCATGATTAACTAACCTTTCCACCCCTGATGTTTGAAAGAAAATAATACATTTTAAAAATACATAAATAAAGCAGGCTTTTGTTGTTTTACTTCCTCAAACAAAATGGCATCTCTTTAGCAAATATTAGATTTAAGCAACATTGATTAAAATGAACATCTGTGTAAGGGCATAGGATTTCCTTTCACTTAAAAAAAATCTAGCAAATGTGTGAAAGGCCTTCAAAATATATAAAGCAAAAATCCTTATATTAGGTTAGGATAACATTAGCTGCTGTAACAACTGAACCTGAAAATTTCAGTGGTTCAACACAACTTAATTTTTATTTCTTGCTCAAATAACAGTCCAATGGTGGTGTAACCTGTTGAAAGGTGGGTTCTGTGCCACAGCTGAAAAATGCTGTGTCATCTTCCAAACATGATTTCCAAGATCTCCCCAGAGCTTGTCTCTGTTCCATCATCTGGAAAGGGGAGAGATGGAGGAAAATGTATAGGAAGTTTCAACTGGTCATATCGCATGTTCTGTTGGTTAGAACTTAAATGACCACATCGGACTGTAAACTACAAGGAAACCTGGAAAAAATAGTGTAGCTGTGTGTAGCCCAGGAAAAGGAAAAAACACAGATTTTAATCAGCACCTTACAGCCTCTACCACAATCCCATGGCAATGACATCATCAGTTAGACATGGGAGATACCAGAGCCATTTATGTGTAGTTTAAGACAATGAACATCACTAAGTCGTTTTAAGAAATTCAAGAGAGATAAAGAAGGAAATGGAGGTGAGGAGGAGAAAGCTGTGCCTGAGGGCTTAGTATCATCAGTGAAATTGAAAATTTGTAAAGGATACTTTATCCAATGTATATACCCCTAATATGAAGCAAATTTATATTTTTCAAGCGAAGGCTACAACCCATTTATTGCACAATAAAATGGGGAAAGGGGAGAGGGAGAGAGGAGAGAGGATAAAGGGTGAGATCACACTTGTGGTACATATTTGGAGGGTCAGGAGAAAACTTCTTTTCACACAGTAAATGAGAAAATATCATGAATGTTATATCAATCAGGTTGATAAAAATATGTCCGATTGTATGTGAAGCCCGCACACTGTACCCCATGACTGAATTATTGTACACAGCTATGACTCAATACAAAATAATAAAAAAAAAATAAAAATACATGATCAAAAAAAAAAGAAAATTTATAAAGGGAAAAATCTTTTTTAAAACAAGGTCAACTGTTTAGTAAACAGTGAGAAAATTCAAAATCAAATCAAACTGGCATCTATTTTTTTTTTCATCTTGGTAAGAAAAGTGCTACAACCTTTCTTTAAGGCAATGATGATGATATTTATCCAAAATCGTTGGAAGGTTCATTGCAATTCCTCTTCCAGGACGCATAAATAGAGGAGCTTGTTGGACACAAGGACTTTGGAGACGTCTGGACACAGGTTTAAACCTATGCCCTTACCTGTCAACCTTAAGTTTTTATCTATAAATGAAAGTAGTAAAAATATGTACCTTATATGTCAGGAGATTAAGTAAGATAATGTATGAAAGCCTTTCTTGACTACAACGCTTTGGCACACAAGAAAGACTCTATAGCTACTGAGGAAGTAATTGTGGATGCGTGCAGGGGGAATCCAAGAATATTCACCAGAGATCTGTTCTTAATGGCTACATATTGGGGGAAACATCCCAGGCTCCTAAAATAGAAAATTGGCTAAACAAATAATGACAAATCAACATGCATCCTTGAGAAAATACGGAAAAAAATTAATCACATGGAAACAATGCTTAGTGTATGTAAAGTTAAAAAGAAAAAGATTACAGGCCAGGCACAGTGACTCATGCCTGTAATCCTAGTACTCTAGGAGGCCAAGGCAGGTGGATTGTTTGAGTTTAGGAGTTTGAGACCAGCCTGAGCAAGAGTGAGACCCCATCTCTACTAAAAAGAGAAAAAATTAGCCAGGCATTGTGGCAGGCACTTGTAGTCCCAGCTACTCAGGAGGCTAAGGCAAGAGTACCTCTTGAGACCAGGAGTTTTAAGTTGCTGTGACCTATGACATCATAGCATCCTAGCCTAGACAACAGAGAAAGATTCTGTCTCAAAAAAATGGCACACGTTTGTAGTTCCAGCTACTTGAGAGGCTGAAGCAGAACAAATGATCCCTTGAGTCCAGGAGTTTGAGGTTACAGTGAGCTATAATGATGCCACTGCACCTTACCTCAGGAGACAGAATAAATCTCTGTCTGAAAAAAACAAAACAAACAAACAAAAAACATGAATGGCCTGTCAAGTGTGATACAGTTGAGTATGATCCACTTTTCAACTGTGTGCAAATTTATACATAGACTGCTACTCAGAAGAACATACCCTAAAAATGTCCATGACAGTTTTCCCTGAATGGGGGATATGGACAAGTTACACATACTTTTTTTGTTTGTTTCAGATTAAAGAAAACTTGAAATTTGAGAGAGGGATATTAAAAAAGATTTATAATGTGTCCAATAAATAAACTTAAGTGTGAATCTTTTGTTTAAGTAAAGTAACTCTGGAAAAACTTTCCATCTCCTAGGGATAGTGTCTGTAATTTAACTTTTCACAGTCCTTGCATTGCCCCTTGGCTGTTTCATTCTCCCGTCTTTTCCTGTAGCAGGGCAGTCTGGGGAGGCCTTTGGCAAGAACATCCAGGGAGCCCTCTGACAAACTGTGCGATACAAAGAAATGCTGGGCCAGGGCCCCTGTCCCTGCATTTGCATCACAAAGCCCAGCGGTCTTCTGCACAGCTTTTCTCACTAAGAGACTCCCTTGGAAAATGTCAGATTCAGACCCAGCTTGGGGCACCACTGTCTGGGGGCCTGGCTCTTATACACCACAGGGCACTGATTTCAATTCCTCAGTTTTTCTACACCCAAAATAGAACTAACCTCCTCCCTGCAGGCAGCATGACAAGAATTCAGTGTTTTAGGATTTATTCACATGCTCGATTCATTCTTTAACAAAAGGAAGTTGCAGCTCTAGCTTGGGCACTAACAGTGACAAATTCGCGCTGGACACATGCCATCTCTGTCCACGTGCACAACTTCCATCACCTCAGATGGAATCTGCTTCCAGGCTCCCTATTTATCCAGGATCCTGTCTGGCCAGCTGGATTCCTGCTTCTCCTCTGCTCTGAACTGTTTCATGGAAAGTCCTTGAACTTCCCAGGAACTCAGTCTCATCACTTGTAAAATAGAGCAGCTGTACCTGGTTATTTCTAAGATGCCCTTAAGAAGCACAATTTAGTGTTCCAATGAGTACTTTTTTTTCCCTTTTCTAAGAAAAAATGATATTCCACACACCTTTTTTAAAAGTCATGTGAATGTACTCAGCTATGATTCAATAATAAAAAAAATAAATAAAACAAAAGTCATGTGAAAAGAACATTTGGAGAATATTCATTCACCAAATTTCCCACTCTAAAGGCAACTGCTTCCCAAGTTCTTTGTATGTCCAAATACAATGTATTGAATTATACACACATATACAGTAGAACCTCTGTAAGTAGACCAGAGGTTGACCAGAGGTTGTTGACTGTAACAAGCTGGTCAACATACAAAGATGGTCAATGTAAGGAACGAGGCCTTCTGTACTGCTATGTACAGGTGGTGCATGTCCCGTCTATGAAAATTAGGTCAACGTAAGGAGGTGGTCAATGTAGGGAGGTGGTCAACTAGGGAGGGCTCACTATGGCTTGAGATCCTATCTTGAGATCTCCAGTTTGACTTCTAAGGTTTTATCCTACTCTTAGACTCAAATGTGTATGTGCAGGTGCATAGTAAGGGTAATTAACATGGTGTGGTCGGTGCTAGTGAGAGCTACAGTAATCTGACCCTTCATTAAGGGTATAGTGATGTGATCACACTAAGATCATCAGAAAGAATGAGGGGGATTTATTTATGTGTACCTGAACCAGTTAGGAGTCTTTAGGCTGCAAGGAACAGAAAATCCACTACAAACTACTTTAAATAATGAAGGAGATTTATTGGGTCACATAAATAGGCAATCCTCAAGGACTTAGCTCTTCTCGTCTCTCTGCTCTGTTGTCAAGGGTGGTAGCTTCATCTCAAGACGGGTTCTCCTGGGGTTGTGAGACACTTAATCCTTAGGAGGGCTACGTGTTTCTCCCTCCATTCCAAGGGACGAGAGAATGATTCTGTCCTAGCAGAAGGATCCTAAAGTTTACCTTGATCCCAGGTAAATGGGCAATATCAATGCGATTTAGCCAGTCAGCCCGAGGTGGTATGCTTCCCAGAAAGTTTCCAAGGGAACACAGATACGTAAAAGAAAAGGTGAGTACAGCAGTTACCCCAATCACGTCATCGTGAGTCCTTTCGTTACAATCTTGATGAGGGAAAAGTCGATTCTCCAAGGGGGCCACTGTCCGTGTGGAGTTTGCAACTCTCCCTGTATCTGTGTGGTTTGCTCCAGGGATTCCGTCTTCCTCCCACATCTCAAAGATGTGCAGCCTGGGTGAATGTGCTTGTCTATCCTGTCCCGGCTGAGCAAAGGCAGACGTGCCTCAGTGTGCCCTGGAATGGAATAGTCCTATCTGGAGTTGCCCACCTTGTGCCCTGAGCACTGCAATGAAATAGTCCTGCCCGGGGAGTTACCAGGATAGGCTCTAGCTACCTATGACCCTGGATTGGAATAAGTGGGCTAGAAAATGAATGAATGAATACAGATGATTATAAAATAGACATTCACAAAGTATGCAGTAAT
Organism: Perodicticus potto; assembly: GCA_963574655.1. Lineage (NCBI taxonomy): Eukaryota > Metazoa > Chordata > Mammalia > Primates > Lorisidae > Perodicticus > Perodicticus potto. The sequence continues at coordinate 38,147 of CAUYRH010107391.1, read as the reverse complement.
CATACAAGTGCATGATAAAAAAAGGTGCTGTACCAAGGCACTCAGTGAGCCTACTGGATTTGTGATGGTTTTTGAACTGTGTGGTGGTGGAGGTGCTCCTTACAATGTTTGTGTTACAAACATTTACTCCTCAATTTAATCCACGACCACTGTGACCACTGTCATTCATTGATTTCACCAAAAATTGGGTAAATGGTTCTAACTTGTGTTATCAGTTTCTTAAATGCTCGTATTCCTCTCATTCCCACTTATTATATTAGAAGTGCTTGAGGTCTTTATTTAGAAGTTTGGTGATGTTTTTGAGACGAGAAACGTAGTGTTTGTTTGTATCAACTAGCCTATGGCAAAGTTGGTTTTGTGACATGTCATGTTACTTGGAGTTGCAGTTTCCAAGAACCAAAGGACAATGTTAAGTGAGGACTTACTGTATTTCAGGAAAGGGAAAAGAGAGAACACACACCAGGTAGGCGGGGATATCCAATGTCCACTATTGCATGAAAGTATAAATCACTTCTAAGATACTTTGTTAAATGCAAAAGGGCATTTGACAGGGCACAGAGGTGTGAGTGCAATATGCTACCATTCATGGTTTAGAAAAGCATACCTACATATGTATGTATTATTTTAACAATAATTTTAATCTCACATACATTCGTTCATATAAAAGAAATACAAGTACCCTTGGGAGAAATAGTAATCTTTTAAAAACCAACATTCTAAGATTCTATCATATGTTTAATATTTTCAAATAGCCACTTAGAGCAGAGGCTGTGAGCACAGCATTAACAATGCATCAGCAACCCCTCCACTGATTTTGTCTTCCCACTCTGAATGAACTGTTCTTTAGGGTTCTCTGGAAGTGAAGAATATTCAGTAGATGAAAACAAACAAGCTTCTCATGCAAATGACAAGGTAATAAATCGTATATATGTGTTTGCACAAATCAATTTACAAACGTCATTTATTCTGAAAGAGTTTTTAAACAATGCCCAAAAGCTAATCACTAGGAACTCCACAGGTAACATAAATCCAGAGATGTTTTTTTTCATATTGAGTTTCAGAAACACCCAAGGCTGCTTAATCAGTCACTCACTCAAAACTGCAACGAATCCTGACAGTTTCTGATCGTTTCCCAAATGCTGCTACTCAGTGGGTATTTTACATTCACAGAGTTAGATCATTGGTATAAATTGAGTTTCAGTCAACTGAAGAATTGGAAAAACATCTGTGTGGTGGGGTTGCCCCCCTCCCGGGGAAGAGTGAGAGAACTTTACATAGTCAGTCTACAGAGCTAATAAGCAAGAAAGCAGTAAAGACTTCAAAAGCCCATTACAAACTGCCAGCACTACTTTTGCAAAAAATAAAATTGAATTATATGGATGAGCCTGCATGTGTGTGTACATAAAGTGCTAGATGAAAAAATTGGTTTTACAATAGATTACTGAGTTTTGAGTGTTTTCATAAGTGGAAAATGTATGAATAAAGTCTTGGAGTTAAAAATGTGCAACAAACTATATGACTCTCTTTGACATATACGAGAGGGGCGTTGCTCAGAAATATTTACCCATTCAATCAACAAGAGTCTAATTTAATGCCTGCCCTATGCAAGGTATTCTGTGTGCTGAAAGCTCCGATGAAGTGGACGCATTAACCTCATGGATCGCAATAGGAAAAAAACATTTTTGAAAAGTAGGTAATTGTGAAATGTAGACTAGGTTAAGAGGGAAAAGTTACAAACCTTCATGAGTGTCAAACACTTATAGGAGGGAAAATATTACAGAGGGGTGATATTGCTCGTGCAATATTTATTCATTGGGAAATAAACATGGATGAGGTAAAATGGGATACCGATTGAACACATGAACTCTGAGGCCAAAGGGCCTGCAGTGTCCAGAGACTAGAGACTACCGATCCGCAGCACTAGCCGGTCATTCCTTAACCTCTTTGTTCCCTGGTCCATCTAAGACAAAGGAAATAGAGTTCTCAGCATGGTTCCCAGCCTTTAATCAGCGTTCTTGACAAGTTATTATTATTATTACTGTGATTGGTGTTTAGTTGAGCCCCTGCTCACTCTGCTCAGCGTTATCTGTTCCTCTCCTTTGTTTCATTATGCATAGAAAAGGATACACTATTAACAGGCTTACTGATAATGAGTTTTTTTAAGAAACTTGGAGGAAGCAGAAAGATTACAGAGAAATTGCCTATTTACAATAAAGTTATGTTAACATATATATTTATTTACTAGCAGCCCAGCAGTTTTACCTTTTGTATATTGCTCTGGTCTCTTAATGTTGACTCTGTGGCATTTTAATGAGCTGTTTATTTGGCAAAATGGTTACTTATAATTTAACTACTCATTTGTTTTGTTCCTACTTCAATTTTGTTTCTAACGTGTTAGGTGATCTTAATCTGACATTTCTGTGATCTTCATGTATAACCCAAACACTACTTTTACTAACATCCATTTTAAAGCACAGTGAAGTTCTTTTTTGTGGCCTTCTGTGGTAGAGGCAATGGGATAGGAGGAGATAAAAGTAATTTGGAAGCAGTTAATCCTACACGAGTGCTAAATCAAAGTACTATTACTTTTCCAAAAGGCTGATTTTAAAATTTTTCTTTGCATTATATTACTTTTATGAAATTTGTAACAAAACTCTCCTGGAATCTCCCTAAACAATTCTTTGTAGTGGGGCACAATTCCGTTCGAAAGCTAAAGGATGCAAAATCATTTGATGAGACAGTGTCACATGTAAAGCACTGATCTCCAAAAGGGATGATATGAAAGCTCCAAGTAAGTCATCAGTTCCAGTGACAGAAAGTCTGAGAGAGAACCAGAAGAAACTGTTCAGTGTAGGAAATACAGTGATTTATGTCTCACGCCAGCTACCCTGTGAGTGACTGATGTTAAACCTTGGAGAAAAGTGCCTTGAATTAGGAAGACAGGTTTTCTCCATCTGCCTGAGACTTCACATTAAAAACATAGGAGGTGACTCAGGACCATTTTTTTTAACATTGATTAAACCCCCAACGTAACATGCATGCGAAGAAAAGTATGACTTGGAGCTCCTTGGAATGCATCATTTAAGAAAATAGTGGGAAATGCCATACCAAAAAGAGGGGCCAGGATTGAGTGAGAATGAGAAAGTCCCTCCCAACCAACACACATGCAAAGTATTGCAAATATGTTTATTTCTCAAGACCGTTACTTTTTTTTCCTGCTTTTTTGCTTCTTAGTTTCTGTGGTATATCTCCAAACACACACACACACACACACACACACAGCGAGAGACAGAGAAACGGCTAGATCATCTGGATCCATTTAGGGACTGAATTTCCTAAGTGCCAGTCAGATAAACAGACCCTATAATATAGTTGTCACCTGAACAAACCAATGTTTGATCAATGTTCCATTTGCCTAGTGAAGTGTGAACCTTGCCTGAGAGCTGAAATGACAAATATTAGTAAATGATTATCATCAGTTATCATCAGACAGTTGGTTCCTTGTCCTGCGTGGAGTGAATTATGAATTAGGAGTCTATATGTAGCTATAAACAGTACCATGGCATGACCAGATCATTGAACAATTGATTCAGCTGTTCCGTGCTTTCTGGACAGATCGAATCCGTCTTCTGGAGCCCTCAGTCCACAGCAGCCTCCTTCCTCCAGAAGTTTCTAACCCTGAGTCGACAGCAGTGGTCTTCATTTGTTTCCAGTGATTCAGATCAGTAAAAATGAGTGTGCACCATCAATAGGCATGTACTTATTATTTATAAATAAAGAATCACACATGATAATGCAATTAAACTGATATTAAAAAATAGTTAACTAAGATGAAATAAACATCTTCAGTAATTTTATCTTATTAACAATGCAAAAAACATTTTGCTCTCATCTAAAATAGCATGTAAATTTTATTGCTGATTCTTTCTTATTAGTATTCAAAATCTTATTTTTCTTCTAAAATACTTGGTTTTATCAAGTCTATCAAAACTAAAAAAGTTACTTCACAAAAATGTGTGACTCTGAATGGAGGGGTACACTTACCAAGGGTTTATGTTTATGTTTAATTTGCAGTAAGGCCCTGCTCACCTATTATCAGAGTTTTGGTTGAAATTTGACAAGTGAATTTTCATATCCCCTGTTAGAAATGAAACAGAAGTGTGTTCAAATCTCACTGAAACTGTTTCTTTCGAGGAGTCTTAAACAGATTAGGAAATTTACTTTTCAAGTTTTTAATCTGTAGAGATACAAGGAGTTTTTTAGGAGACTGTCAAAAATAAAAATTATTCAAAGTTGTAAGTATTTTTAAGCAGAGATGTTCAAAATGTTCTCTTCAGTGTAACCAAGTCTGTTCCCAAAGGCAGGTTTTTTTCTCTTTCAGCATTAAAAGCATCATAAGCTTTAGGGAAGGTTCAGAGTGGTATGAATACATATCTCAAATGGTCTTCCTGTTCTTTTTTTTTTCCTTTTTAGCTAACTTCCAAACATAGCTGGCTAGATCATCACTGCTTTTACATGTAATAAGATTTTCATCCAAATACCGACTTTGTTCGAGTAACAGAGGCCGGTTCTGCCATGCCAGTTCTCCTTTGCACATGCGTCTTCAGACAGTATCATCTTCAGTTTCTGATTTTCTTGCTGGAATCTTTTAAAGCCACTTGACATTTAGTGAGAATTGATCTAAACCAATAGTATTAATGTAATTGCCACCTAGGACGGCACAGGTATCATCCCCGACATGTCCACATGCTGAGTGAGCGGTGGAAGGTGGTGAAGGGTTTGAATTTTCCCGTCCCAACTGGATGCCCAGTTGCTGCATAAAATGGTGGTATCATGAGGTCACCTGTGTCAGTCCACGTATTAAATACTATTAAGGTTAACTTTTTCTTATTTTTATTAGAAATATTAAAAAGGGTGTTATACTCTCTTCCTCCTTCATTGGATTATCCTACATGACCTACTTGGGGACAACTGGTCTACTCAATGCCTTTGACTATGGGGCCTTTGCACGTGCTATTCTCTGCCTGACCACTCTGCTCTCCTTCCCCTGTTAATATTTAACTGCTACTTACCCTTTAGGCTCCATCTGCCATATCACTTCTTGTGTAGAGATTCCCAGATCTTCCCCGACCTCTCAGATTAGGCCAGGTATCTCTGTTAAAAGCTCTCACAGAATCCTATTGGTTTCTTTTAGCGCCTTGTGTGACTGAGAATGAACTCTCTGCTCTCTAGAAACAATAAGCTCCATGAGAGTGAGGTTGCATCCTTTTCCAGTGCGTTCTCAGCCCGTAGCTTACTGCTCCACAAGTATTCAGCATCCAATGAATATTTGTAGAATAAATGGATGAATGATGGATTGACTGTGAATCTGGGACTTAGTCACATATGAAATGTCATTAATCATCTAGTTTTAACTCCCTTATGCAATCGATAGGAAAACTGTTCTATAAGAGGGTTATGTGGCCCTAGTCTCACTGTTAGTTGATATGAGTAGAAACAAACCCCGAGGCTCTTGGTCCCAGGGCCAGCATTTTTCCTAGACATCCCAGAAGACGTTTAAGAAAAGCCAGCATTGGAAACTGCCTCTTTATTCAGATAATCACACTTCCTGAGACCAAAAGCTCTCTTAAAAGGACATGTAAAATAAACTCATGAAAGTAAACATTTTAAAATAGTAAGACAAAGGTCCTAGTACAAAATCCTTATAATGACCACTAATTGGCAATTTCTGAAAGAAGAAATATAAATGACCCATTAACATATGCCATATATACAATTTAAAGGAAGTATAATGTACATTTTAAAAGATGTTCTCTTTTCCCACTAGAGTCCTAAAGTTAGAAAAATCTGGATGTTAGTAAAAATCTGAGAAAATGCATCCCCTCACACATCCTTTGTGAGAACATAAATTGATCCATCCTTTGGAGTCAATTGAACAATATTTATTAAAATTTTAAATGTTCTTGCCTATGACTTAGCACTTTCAGGATCTAAATATAGAGATTAATGAACAGGTGAGCAAAAACATATTAAATGTATTATAAGATGTTCACAGTACTATTGTTCATTATTGTAAAACTGGAATATAATCTAAATATACACCACTAGGAAAGTCTTTAAATAAATCTCTGTTCAACCAAAGAATGGAATAGTCTGCAGTCATTAAAAATGCTGTAGGTCTGCATCTATTGATACAAAAAGTTAAGTAATAGCACAATTTTTAAAAATATATCATAATATCTGACTTTTCTTTTAATTTTAAACAAACACTGAATTTTTAATAATGGTTATACCTCTGAGGAAGGAAGTAATGTGGGATCATATAATATAATAGTGCAAATATCCACAGGTTCCTATATATGTTTCAGGGTACTTCCCATGTGTTACAAGTATGTATTTCTACTGAAATTTAGTTTTCTGCCAAATTATTACTTGGGAAAGAGCTTCCTCACTCCCTGCTCCTGGTATTCATTAAAATCCTGATGAAAAAACAAACAGGAAAAAAAAAAAAAGAACAGCAACAACAAAATAAAATCCTGATGGCCTGCAACATCCATGCACACGCTGGGGGGAGCTGGTTAACTTTCTGCACCTTCCCATCCAACACACAAGGACAGTCAGGTGGACAGACAGTACAGAGTATTTCCTGTGCAAACCAAAGCTCCTGAGACTTAACACGCCTTCCCTCAGCTGGGTCTGGACAGAACTATGAGCACAGGCAGCAAACACAGGCTAAGTCTCCGTTGTGCTGTCATACTCAGAAGAAAAGTGCATTTTTCCCATTGCAAGTTGTAGTGAACTCAATGCAACTTTCCAACATCTTTTTCCACCCAGTAGGTGGGGCAGATCAGATCGAGAGGAATACATATCAGGGCATTCTTAAGGGACAAACTATTAAATGAATGTGCTGGAATCCTTACGGGTGTCAAAGTTAGTACAGTAAGGTTATACTCCTTAAGACTCCGGCCGTTGTTTTCCTCTTCTCCCAGTAAACTCCACCCACTTTTCAATATTCAGCCGCAATTTCACTCACTTAAAGCTACTCTGACCAATTCTGCTAAAAATAACCTCACTCCTCTAAACCGGCATCATTCCTGTCTACTCCGTTAACTAACAAGTGACACCTTATCTCTTGCTCTCTTCATCTGAGGAATCTTTGTGTATTATTTAGCTTTTTTTCTTCTAATTTTTAAAACTGGGCAAGGACCCTGTGCTAAATTATTCTGTATACAACCGTGCCATAACACAAATCGAGTAAATACTTGAAATTTTAAAAAAACTACAAGCAATAAAGTCAATTAAGCTATGAGTTCTATTCTTTTACTTTGGTGATTTATGTATTTGTGTTTCCTTCACCCTTTCAGGTTTTGATGTTTTCTATTCATGAAAAGAAATTCAAGGTTTAAAACTAATAATAAAATTCATAAATATTTGCTGGAAATCAAGAAGCCCAAGATGAATTAAAAACTCTACAGTAACCACCAAGTGCAAGTTAATGAAGAGGAAAAAGAGAAATTGGCTTTGACTTTTAGAATGATGCTCATGCTTCATATTCAATAAAATTCCATGAACAAATGAGGTGAAAACTTAGAAAGAGAACTAGTTTTGTCAAATAGAAGTAGGTGTGGTATGTGTATGCTTTAAATTTAAAAATGAAATGCAAGTCTCCTTTGCTTAATGAAGCCAGTTCTTTCATCTTTAAAATGACAGTTAAAGTAAAAACTAGAGTTTGGGGGGTGGATTTAAGGCCTCCCTTCAGACATTAATAAACACGATTCCACATTCTAAAGCTATTAGGCATAATTTGGCATAATTGCCAATCTTTCCTGAGCAAAGGCATGCAACTCAGTTGTTTTAACTCTCTCCCTCCACCAAGAGAATGAGCATCTCCGTTGGGGGCTCAAGGTTTCTGCCTTCAGAGAAGCATTGTGATGAAATGTGTTCTTGGCTCTGCATATTAAAACAGGATCTTTATTTTCTCAAACTCACTGTAAGGAGTGGAACAGAGAAACGTATTTGTTGAGACAAAAAGATATTTTCTATGATGCTACATTGAAGAAAATGTATGGAAAGAGAATACAGACATTTGTTTTTATTCCCTCTCGGCCAAATTCCACTGCAAGTTTGTAGAATTCTAAAATCGTCTAGACTTTAAAAGTATTTTACTCTGTGGACATACGCCCTCTTACAGTGACTTCCTGTCCAGCTTGTCTCATGTGTCTAATTTAAGTCTTAACCCCCCAAGGCAGACACCATCTATTTTAAAATGTTTTCTTTAGAGCAATATTATGCTGACAAGTTCGGTAAATTTTCAATAGCAATAGATCTTGTGTTTCCATTCTCTGCTAACCTTCGTTTGTCTGTGCTGGCCTCCTGATTTCAGTGTGTGCAGATCCCTGTTCTTTCACTGAACAATTGGAGCGGGTAGGAAATTTAGTAAGTCAAGTTTTGATTATTCATTTTGAACCTACTCACTAGTATATAACAAAAGGAAAGACGAAAGAAAGAAGGTGTGGGGGGAAGGGGTCATATTGAACAATACTGATTAGAGCGAAACTAAAGCAGCCTTTCTTTCTTATTTGGGTAACACACAGCTTCTCAAGGACCACCAATGCTTGTAAACAACGTATCTAACTTTTATCATCTGTAATGTACTTCATAGCAATTCATTTTTTGCCTCTTCACCCCACCCCATATGTCAAAGAAAAAAATCAGTCAATTAAGACACTTCAATGTGGAATGAATTCAGCGTTGAATTGATTCATGGAAGTGTTTGTTGAAATATTTTTTTGAAGTTCTCTTACCTCTGCACATACTGAGAAGTGTCAAAATTGAATGAGAGCAGTGCATGGAGGAAATCTTTCTATGTTAGCAGAAAGCTCTCCCGGGCCACGCACACTTGTTAACAGATACTATTTCAGGATAACTTGGGAGCTTTCACAGTAGAAGATGGTAGTCCTGTTCTGACCATAGTACTTACAGTGAATCACTGAATAAATTATTACTACCCGTGGAGGCTGCCTCTTTGGATAATTAGCAATTTCAAGGTAAGAAGGATACTGTAAAGTATACTTCAGCTTCAACATCAATAGACGGAACATGAGGGTAAGTAGCTAAATTAGACTGCTTTAAATACTATCTGGATCTTTGATCTTCAATTATATGCTCTTGTAAATTTCGATCTAAAGCTATATTATATATAATCCTTATAGTAAAAAACTAAGATTTCGTAACACAAAAATGGGATTGCACTATAATTTTAGGAATTTTCCAAAAGACTTCATGATAGAATTTATTATTTGTACACAAATAAACAAAATACAGAAATTGTGTCTGCCATTTTCATAGCTTTTTTTTTTTCCAATTTCATATGTGCACTTAAAATAATAAGAGATGTGGAACGTACCCTACGGTCACTTATTTGATTATATCTCTGTCTATGAATTAAGTTGATGGGCGTATTTCACATGGGAAATTCAGTGCTCTAAAGTTGAAATACAGGTTTAATGACCTCTGTACTGATGTCTATTTTGTAGCTTAAAAAGACCTTTAGAAATTTAACATTGGGCGGAAGATGCGTTGAGACTTGCATTCTTGCTGCTCAGAGACTAAGATTTAAACAGGAATAATACTAGATGTTTTGCAAATTCATGTTTCAAAGAATTTGCATTATTACAAATATTGGTAAGACAAACTAACAAAAATTATCTCAATTGTTATTTTGTAACTACAAAGAAAAACAAAAAATGGTTCATGTATATTATTTGCTCCAGATTTGAGCCCTAAAAGGGGGAAAATTCCTTCTTTCAGACGTGATGACAAGTAGACCTAGATAGAATCTGACCCAATAACTTCTCTTACTACCTTGGCCTTTCACAAAATACCCAGAAATGTTACCAATTACAAATGCAAAAGAAAAAGAATTATTGAATAAAATCATTATAATGCACGATCTCTTCAGCAATTTTCATAAATACACAGCTGTTTTAAAAAGAGATTATCATGAAATAAAAAGCACAGGTAATTTGTAAGTACACATAATTAAAATACAATGCTTTAATAATACAATATTCTCCCAAAAGTTCGACACACATTTTAAAAAATTTGAATCTCATGATTATCATTGTAGAAAAGTGTGTGTCCTATATTTGACCACTACACCTTTTCTAAGAGGTAGTTTTTAAATGGCTTTGTCTTACACTCTTAAAAATGTATTTTAAAATTAAATGACCAGAAGACATTACTACTGGCAAAGCATTAGCAGGGAAGAGACCTCGATGAAATCACCCGAGAACACCGAATCATTTCTTCTGTTAGTGCAAGTCATAGGCAAAAGTTCTAAAATTATACAATTACAAAAATAAATCAAGTCGGCATGTCATTTCTGCTTTTCTACATTAATAAATTAACCATGTAACATTGTTCAAAATTATGTCAGTTACGCATATAATAATCTTTTAAATTAATGAAGTGATGAAGCAGTTTGAGGACACCCATGATTTACAGGGCTGCTTTTAGCTAATGTTAAAAGCCTTTCATTTAATAAATTGGCCCCTTGAGAAATTACCAAAAATGAATATTTTCAATGCTAAATGTTTCAAGGTTTACACTTTTCAATATATTAACAAATGGCAAGGGAAACGCATTTTTCAAAATATATCTTCTTTTACATATGTTTAATTGAAATTAATTAGTATATTACTTTAGAAGCAAATGATTAGACAAGATCATTTATGAGAATTTTTGTAAAGCAATGAAGCTGAATTTGAACAATAAAATAAATCACATCTTTTCAAAATTTGTAAATTAGGAATCATTTCAAGCTTTTTGATCAAAGAGAAACAATTCTACAGAATCCATATCCTTAAAACAAGTGCTCTTTATTATTATTGTCTTAATTTTTTGCATCATTGATCAAGATTGAACTTCATGATTTTTATAGCAATTTTTGTTCTGTTCGCCTTTATCTGTTCTAAACATTTCTTTGTGAATTTTTATATGTGATTTTAATTCCCACATATTTCTCAGTTCAATCATGAATAGCAACAATCGGACCTTAACAAGCAAAGTATATTATTTCCACCGTCTTGTGGTTTTATGTGGCCTCAGAGATATGTCGGAAAACAAGAGAAATAATAACTTACGGAGCCATGTTACAAAAGTTTGTCAAGAAAGCAAAACAGATTCCAGTCAACCCAGGATATGCTTGCATGTGATAGCAGCAGAAAAGCAAGGGAGCTAAATATAACTAGCAAAGAAAGCCTGAAATTGATGTTCCCTGTGCTTATGGATTTGTTTTCATAATGTAGAGTCTGATTTTTATTCCACTTCTGAATTAGTAATGTGCCTAGTACATTGGGCCAATTTCTTTTCAAAGCTCTTGTAAGCTCCAGCCCTGAAAACAAGAATAATTAATTCGTGCTTCTTGAGCCCAATGGATGTAATTTTAGGCAGGCAGATGTCAAAGAAATAATTTTTAGAATTCTTATAATCGATGGCAGTGTAATGGAGAATTGCCTGTTGGCATTTCAAATGATTTTAAGGAATTTTAAACTTTCATCAATGAATTTTTAATGCATACTAATAATGGATTCTCATGGGTTTGTAGTCTATGCATAGTGAAACAGAACTTTAAGCATATTATTATTTTCCTTTAAAAATGGCTTGGAGGAAGTAATAAAAGTGTTGGAAATGCAAGACTTTCAGTTTCCTTATAATATAGAACTGCATCAAACTATGAATACAATTATTTGGGTGAACTATATTTTCAAGAGTTAATAAAGAAAAGTGTAGAGAATCAATGATCTTTCAAATATGCATATCCAGTGTATAAACATTTGCAGAAGGATCCCCGTTTAAAATTAGAGCTACATTTACATCCCTGACTGTGGCTTCCACTTAATGAGCCTTACAGTTGGCAGAACCCTCCACACACGTGGAAGAAACAGCACACGAGTTTTCGGAGGACCAATTGCACAATACTACATAGCCCCAAATTTGAAATATCTGACATTGTTTACCACCGATATTGAACTCTTTATCATCATGGGGATTGTTTCTAAAAAGTCCCTACGAAAAGTACAAATTTATATGGGTACAGGAATAGATAAAATCTTGGTCCGGCTGAACTAAAACCTATTGAAATCCGAAGAAGAAGAGAGGTGAGAGGAATGTGGAGAGCTCTCGGAGAGTCTATGCGGACCAGCGAAAGGGCAGCTGAGCCCGTGTAGGGAGGAGCGTGCCAAGGAAAGCTTCACTTCTGGTGGATCAAACCTCGTGTTCTAATCCACTCTAACTATGGGAAGTATGATTCTATGTCTCTGGGCTTTAATTATATCTGTATGTCAGCTAGAATCATGGTGTCTGTTTTTAGCGAGAATTATAGCATCTTTCTTTCCCCTCCTCCGTAGAACTGTAGAAAGACAACGGGTAAACGTATGAAAGCATTTTTGACTCTTTTGAAGGAATTATGCCATATAGACCTGAGATGTAAGTAACTTGATTTTTCCAAGCTTTTGAAAGTGAACCCTGGCTTAAAAAAAAACTTACAGATTAAATATATATTTATAGTATACGCATATATTTGTATATAGTCAGAAATTTTATCTGTTTTTTATGGCCGATTTCCTATGTTAAGTATGTTCAATTGGGCTAATAAATTTATATTCCCTGTGCATACTCCAGCAAGCTGCCAGGGGGAGGGCAAGGAAATTTCCCCCATCGTGTTCTAAATGGAAACCTCAGTGGAAACTTTACGTCTTAAGTTTTCTCCCCATAGAAACAGATGCACAGTGGCCGAGAGGCTTAAAGACGTATCTGCACTCGCTCCATTTTCAAGGCTGCAGTTTAAACGTCAGGCAAATCTTTTACTTTTTACAACATAGAGAACAGCAAATCGGCTGTTGTTTTTCAAAATAGAGTGCAGTCTGCCTCACAGACACAGATCCAATAAAATGCTCTATTTATTGGCTAAGCATTAACAGCGTCTCTTATTTTACTCCTGTGACCCTCTTTGGCAGTTAGTCACACATTCCAATTGAGCAGACGCCACAAAAATATCCCTCATGTATAAGGAAAAAGAAGAAGCCTAATTGGCCATCGACCTCTCCCTTGCAGCTCCTCTGGGGTCACAGCCCAGGGGCTTCAAATTCATCACCCCTAGGAGCAGACAATCTGGACTGAGAAGGCGACAAAAGCAGGCAAGGCTAAGCCCCAGATTCCAGCCAGGTCCCTGCCCCACGGAGAATCACCACTTTTGTGAGCAAAGCCCCAGTAGCGACCAACACCACCAACTGAATCAGTGCACACGGTGACACTCACCACCACCCTGACATTCCCCAGGGCGACGTTTGCTACTTTGTTTTTATTCCATTTCGTTTATTTTCACTAGTATCCTCTATTCCTAACAATCAGTGTTTTTCTGCCTTTATATCTCACAGCACACTTGAACTTATAGTTAAACTTCCACAGCACACTCAAATTATGTTCATCAAAAAAAAAAAAAAAAAAAACAGAGAGGAAAGAAAAAGAATATACTCACTGTGCTTTGAACCTCTTTTGGAATGATTTAATTAATGATCTTTAAAAATTGTCACAGCACGCCCAAGATCCTCTCATGGCACATTGCTTGATAATCACAGATAGCAGTAGTTTTGCAATCCTGTTTAGGATAATGACATAAAATTTCGCTTTAAAATAAATGTATTCATGTTTTTAAATAGATTTACAGAAATGCATGCAACTCGTAGCATGGGGAAATAAAGATACGGCAATACAAGTGAAAATGATTGGGAAGAGCTGAAGGTGAGAGGATGTTGAACCAAAGAATGCTAAAGCAATGGTGGGGAAAGAATAACCAGTCTCCCCTGAAAGGTAGATTTTTATAATTATATATTTTTCATTTGATCTAGATAAGATATATTGTTATCACCATTTTACAGATGGAGAAACTGAGGATCAGAAGAGGCTCAACTTACACGTAACTAATACTGGGAGAGAAATATTCAGCCTTCAAATGAGGCTTTCTGCTCCAAATGAAATACACTTTTCAGTTTTCTATACTATTCAACAAAAAGTTACACGAGGCCCGGAGAGTTAAATATAGCCTTTGTGTTAAATTTTTACATTCACCTAAAAAGCAATATTTTAGTACACTCTCTGAACAACAGACATAATAGGAAAATTCCTTTTGAGTGTTATAGGATACGAACTAATTAGTTCAAAAGGGTGTTAGGAGGTTAACTAGCTCATGGTGATAAAACATTTCGCGGATGAAAAATGCCATGTTAAATACCAAAAATTACCATTACCTGTATCACGGTTCAATATTTATATTCAGCAAAACTATAGGTAAGGAAAAAATATGAGTACCATGAGTTGTTACTCTTCTGATCAGCCTTGGAAAGGTGATGTTTAATCCTATATTATATTCAGTAAAACTATAAGTAAGGAAAGAATATGAGTATCATGAAGTTGTGACTCTTCTGATCAGCCTTGGAAAGATGATGCCATTCTTGTGGGGATCTCGACATTTGTCAGCGCGCACTGCGGATCAGGTATTGGACAGACATTTACAGACAGGCGAAAGTGTTTACCGGAAGATGCTGCCACTTCGTTGCTTTATAGGGAAAGCAGGAAAAATATTAAAATAAGCCTTGTCACTGTGATTTTTAAAAAAAAAAACCACAACAACAGCCATAATTTCTGAAAGCAGAATTTATAGTTTCAATCGCAGATTTAGGCATAAGTCTATACTCTGAGACCACAAATTGTATGACACCCTTAAATTAAAATGGTTCCTCAGAAATGTAAATAGTTTTATGTGAAAAGGTATATGCTCGGCCCCGAGCCAACGTTACAAAAATGTATGGAGTGCTGATGAAATCCTCAGTATCACCATCTGGTCAAACACATTCATGATCTCCACATGGAAAGCCATCCTTTCCCATAAGTGAAAAGCTTATAAACAAAGATACATTATATCCCTGTCATTTTTCAACAAAACAGCCGATTTGAAGGTTCTCTAATAGGAGATTTAATTTGGCCTTTTATAAGAACACTGTTTTACTGTGTAATTTATATTTTTTCCGAAAGAATAACACGCTGCTTGTTTTAACAGGGTGCCTTTGCATCTGTAAGAGGTTATTTAGTTCCTATAGAGACAGGGACAATATCAGTTTGATACAAGTAGGCATGTGATCTGAAATCACACTCTGAAGTGTAAGGAAATATAACCTAAACTCAGAGTGAAAGGCTGGAGACCACTTACACAAGCATAATTATTTGAACCTCCGACCTTTCGTACTGAAATTAGCGAGCATTTTCATTTTCCATATGCAATCACTTACTGTCCTTTTTCTGCTATTAGTGTTTCAAGAAGCAAGGACGTTTAAATGAAAAAAGAAGGGGGAAAAAGCCCTCTGTTAATTTGAAGCTGAGTGTCTGCTCCACTAAAATTGACGAAAGTATCCTCTTAACAACTGCCACTTTCCAACAATGCAGCTTCGCAGGAAGATGTGCTGGCAAGAAAGCCAGTTCGTGTGACTCTATTCCGAGTCTTCGGATCAGTTCAGAGGAATGTCTTTCATTGCAAAGAGTTATTTTTTAGATCTGTGGAACAAGAGCTCTCTTACAGACAAAACTACACAGAAGAACGCGTTCGTCAGTGTCCCCATCTGAACACTGGTCCTCTCACTTCAGTGGTATTTTGGCACCTTATGAGTAGGAGTCCTTCAAAACTCCGGATGATGAATTGTTTTGTGACATGAAAACAATGTGAAACCTGGTAACTTTGGGAAGCTCGGGACAAGCAGCTTGTCTGTCCTCAAGCATCCCGGTTCTCATTTGTTAAGGAAAGAACAACAGGATTAAAAACTGCCTTGGCCGTGTGTGTGTGTGTGTGTGTGTGTGTGTGTGTGTGTGTGTGCTTCACATATTAAGGTCCATTTAGGAAAAGGGGGAAACTGGCCTGCCCATGACTTTCACCCGCCCCACCTCGAGGCTCGAGGTCGGGTAATGACTCCTTGTAACTGTAACATAGAGAGAAGCATTTTCTTCCCTTTCTTGAAGTCTGGCAAATTCCTCAACATGCCTATCTTTTACAAGGTAACATTCGTTAGCTGCTAAACTGTCAAGCTATCTGTGCATACTGAAGGTGAAAAACTCCACTGAAGTTAAACATGACCACGGCCTTGATCGTCACAGCAAAACAGCGGCGACATGCCATGGCATGGAGGTGCCCAGAAGGCAGAGGCCAGGGAGTCTCTAAACAAAAGGGAAGAAGAAACGGAACCATCTCCTGCCATGTTCTACCTCCGTTCCTTGACGTCCAGACCCAACCTGATTCCCCGAGTTAGGGCCGGGCAGACCTGAACATGTTTGCAGGTGAGGTTGAGCGAGATTTCCTGGAGTTCACGTGCATACCTCAGTTGTTTCCGTCACTCGCCCACCCCTCGCCACTGTCAAGATCAGCCCTTCTCTTCTGCTCTGCTGCAATCATGAAATGCTCTCAGAATGCTTTAAATAAAGTGATAGTTGAAATTTGGAGGAGCCTGCTTCAATTTGATGTGGGTAAAAAAAAAAACTCATTTTTGCACCACCAGCTTCTTTCTCCATCATAGCCAAATAATGGATGTTTAATTTGGAACATTTATTGATCAGCTCCTCTACACAGGCCCCTGAAGCCTTAGAGCAGAGGGCAAAAAAGGTTCAAATTGTGAGGAAAGGAGGATAAAGCTTTTGAGTCTTTCAACATGGCCAGGATAACCTTCAATAAATGTGGGGTGGGGGAACCAAGCATAAAATTAAAGGGCTCGCATAAGATTAATCTCCGCGGAAGGGAGAGAAACCAAATCTTTGTTTATTATCAATATTCACCAAATTTAAAACAGTGGATCTTAACCAGGAGTGAATAACAGAGTCATATACGCAGGGATTGTTACTGAAACTTCTGGGCTCAGAAATAATCAGCCAGGGTTTCTTCTGAGTCAGATACCCTGGAGAATGTGAAATCAACATTTTTTCTGAAATGATTTTGGCCTACATTCTGGGTAAGAATAACTCAAATCTACAGTTCTCAAACCTGGAGGGTTAATCATAAGAATCACCTGAGGGCATAAAAATATGAATTCCTCGTCTCTGTCTTACACTGAGTTGGGGAGAATCTTTGGAGGCACCCCTCCAGAATATGTGCTGTTGAAAGCCCCATAAGCAATTATGAGTATGAGCCAGATTTTGGAACCACTACTTTATGCCACACCCAAAAACAAGTCCCAACATTGTCCACAGAGCCTGAGTAAATAGGTCCAGATAGGGTCCAAGCATCTGCTCTTTATTTAGCATCTGGTGTGAGGGTTGTGAAGGCTACACTGTGTGAATTCTGTGAAGAGATGTATCTGGGCTGGGGAACTTGAACCTGTGTTTGAAGCCTCTGTCCTTTTATCCAGTCACTTATTTACACATTCTAAAAACATATTGTAAATTGATCAAGTATATGCCAGGCACTTAGGAAATTCACAACCTAGTGATAAAGATAAACACACAAATGATTATAATACACAGTAGCAAGTGCGTGTGTGTGTGTGTGTGTGTGTGTGTGTGTGTGTATAAGCATATGCAAAAGAAGTGAGGTATAAATACAAAGGAGGAAGTAAACAACAGGCAGGAAAAGCTGATGAAGGCTTTACAGAAGACACATTGACTTCAAATGTAAGATCTGGATTCTGGATGAAGAAAAAAGTATGCGAAATAGCTATAGTTTTTCTCATCGTGTGTCCCTCAGACCACCTTTATCAGAAATACTCAGAGATAGCAAAGTATCTCAAGAATGGAAGAAAAAATATCCAATGTATACAGCCCTACTATGAAGCAAATTTGTAACTTGCATGTGAAGGCTACAACCCAATTATAGCACAAGAAGATGGGGAAAGGGGAAAGGGAGGGAAGGGGAGGGGAAGGGTGGGTGGAGAGAGGGTAAAGGGTGGGATCATACTTGAGGTGCATCTTGGGAGGGTCAGGTGAATCCTACTAAATGCAGAACACAAATGTTTTCACACAATAAACGAGAAAATCCCATGAAGGTTATGTCGAACAGGTGGATGAAAATATTTCAGATTGTATATGAAGGCCGCACACTGTACCCCATGATTGAACTAATGTACACAGCTATAATTCAATAAAAAAAATGAAAAAAAAAAAAAAAGAAGTACTCAGACGGTTGGCTCACCCCAGAACAAAACCATCAGAATTTCTTGTCAAGGGACATAGGAATGTGAATTACTTTTGGGGGAGGGGTGTTAATATGAGGATACATACAATTACATTTCTAAGGTAAAGTCCAAAGTCTGAGTTGTAGTTGAGTCCTTCACCCAGGAAGTGTTCCATGGACCCACATTATACCTACTAGGCGGGAACTTACCAATGCCCCTCCTTGCTTTCCCTTTCTTGAATTTAATTATGTTTTTCTCTTGTGTGGGCCTATAATTGTTGATCTACTGTTTTCAGATTAATCCTGAATACATGAGATGCTTGCTTTTCCATTCTTGAGATGCTTAACTTAGGAGAGTGTTCTCCAAATCTCTCCCAGTTGCTACAAAAGCTGCAAAGCCTCTATCTTTTTTTTAATGGCTGAATTTTGGAAAGAAGTATGGAGAATCCTCAAAGAACTAGAAGATGTCCTCCTATTTGATCCCACAATCCTCTTACTAGCCGTCCACCCAGAAGAAAAGAAAAGAATATGGATTTCTAATGAGCTTTCTGTTGAGTCTGAAAAACAGTGGCTTGTGAAAACTATTAGAAGTTAATAAACATTTCATAAGACAGGTTTTTCTGGGAGAAGTATAAGCAAGCACATGGTGTTAAAGTGGGGACTATTTCTTTTAGACATTGAAAACCAGGTGGGACGTCTGCTTCTGGCCAACATGGTATAACAAGAACTAGATTTACCCTCCTACTTAAAACAACCAAAATACAGACAAAAAAAAAAAAAAGAAAGAAAAAAAGAAAAGAAAAGAAACAAGAGTTTTCAAAGGACTGGGAATAAAACAGTGAAAGACAGTGACCCCCAAAGGAGAAGTAAAAATAAGATGAGCCTAAGATGGTGCTGAGAGAGTTTCCAGGCTGTGGGGCAAGGACGAGAAACCCAGAAGAGCACAGAAGACTTTCTGAAATTGAACTGAGAGTCCAATGTTACCAAGGCAGCCAGAATTCTCAAGACAAAGTTCTGATGTAGGGGAGAAGAGGGGGAAGGTACGCATATTACAGAGTAATAAGGCAGTATTTTGAACATCTTTATGTCAACAAATTCAACAACTTGATTAAAAAAACAAAATCTTTAAAAAACACAATTATCCAAAACTTACTTCAAAAGAAATAGACAATTCAAATATCTCTGTATCTATTAAGGAAATTAATATCTCTTAAAACTCTTCTCACCAAAAAATAAAAATAAAAAAATAAAAAATAAAAAAGTAGGCCCAGATGGTTCACTTAAGAATTTTATCAAACATTTAAGGAAGAAATGATGCCAACTTTACTCAAACTATTTGATAGAATTGAAAGGAAGTAATAGTTTCCAATTCATTCTTTGAGGCTGGAACCAACATGATACCGAAACCAGACATAGATATTACAAGAAAAGAAGCTATAGACATATTTCTCAGGAACACAGATGAAAAAGTTATCAACAAAATGTTAGCAAATCTGACAATAAGGTCATTCCTCAGTATTTGCGAGGGTTTGGTTCTAGGACCCCCCCCACAGACACCAAAATCTGCAGATGCTCAAGACCCTGATATAAAATAGCCTAGTGTTTGCATATACTTAATGCATATCCTCTTACATACTCTAAATCATCTCTAGATTATTTATAGTTCCTAATACAATGTAAATGCTGTGTAAATAGTTATTATTGTTTAGAGAACAATGTCAAGAAAAAAGTCTGCCAGTGTTTAGTAAAGATACAATTTTTTATTTCAAAAAATTTATTCACATATTTTTAATCTGTGGTGAGTTGAATCCAGAGATGCAGAACCCATAGATACAGAGAGCCAAATTATACTAAAAGGACAACACAATGCAACCAAGTAGGATAAATCCCAAGAATGTAAGATTACTTTAATATTAAAACAGCCATTGAAGCCAGGCACAGTCATATACACCTGTATTCTCAGCTACTTAAGAGGCTGAAGCAGGAGGACTGCCCAGGAATACGGGACTAGGTTGGGAAACAGATTCTGCCACAAGTAAAAATAATAATAAAAATAAATAAATACAATCTTAAATTTTTTAAATATGTCAATTGATACATTCACCCTAACGTAACTTTAATGAAAGCAGAAGAAGTAAAAGCGTTTGGTAAAATGTAATATCTATTCCTGATAAAAATTCTCATCAAACTAGAAATAGAAAATGTTGGAGATTAAATTCTGTTTCCCAGAAATATATGTATTTCATATATTTCTTGTATCTTGTATTTCAAAATGTGATTTTATTTGGAAATGAGAACAATGCAGATGCAATTGATAAAAATCAATTCATACTGGAGTGGGGCAGGCCCTTAATCTAACTTGACTGTTTCCTTACAAGAAGGAGACAAAAAAGTAGCAAGAAAGGATTCTACTCAGGGAGAGCATGTTTCTATGATGCCTTGATTTCAGATTTTTAGCCTCCAGGATTGATAAGTAGTAAATGTATATTGTTTTAAGTTCAGTTTTTGGTTCTTTGTGCCTTTTGGTAGCCTTAGAAAACTAACACAGAAACTTCAGAATTCTGATAAAGGGCACCTATGAAAAATGTAAAGCTATCATACTTTTTTTAAATTTCAAAATGTTAAGAGAGTACAAATGTTTCTATCACATTAATAGCTTTTATAATTCTCATATTCAGGCTATTAGTATGCCCATCATAATACCTAACAATAAAAAACTGAAAGCCTTCCCTTTAAGATCAGGAACAAGACAAGGATGTCTACTACTATGCTATTCAATACTGTACTAGAATATCTAGACAGTGCAATATGACAGGAAAAAGAAAGAAAAATCATCCAAATTGGAAAAGAATAACTTTATTTACATAACATATACTATCTATGCATGAAATTGATGTGATTTCCATAAAAGCTACTAAACTCATATGTAAGTTCAAAAAAGTTACAACACATAGTATCAAAATATAAACCTCAATTGTATTTCTATATACTAGTAATAAACAATCAAAAATTGACATTTTTAAAAAATGCAATTACAACAGAAGCAAAAGATATAAAATATAGGACTTATGGTTTTATCTCCAACATGTAAAGGGCTTAGAAGTTATCAATACCATCCTTGCAAGAAAAAAAGCTGAAAAAATTAAAAATCAACAGCTTTTTCTGGACCCATGGCAGTTTTGAGGTCATAGAACACCATGCCACCTAAAATCTGTAAATATAGATAAATAAAGAGAACCATAGATGATATCTGCTTGCCTGGAACATCCTTAAACTGGTAAGATCACTTAAGTGGCAATTCTGATGAACTACTAGAGGCTGTGTGTATGGTAGTATGACAGGGAGAAACTCTAGCAGCCATAGTCTTAGGATGGCCACTATACAATTGATGGGTTTTACCTCCTGAATTATCACCAAATTTTTGTGGTGAGGATCCAAGACAGATTTCCTGTGTCTCTGGTAGGGAGGCAGGAAAAAAGTAATCATTAATAAATACATCCACATTGTTCTCCATACCTAGGGCCTATGCCCCAGGTTTTACCAGAGCCTTCACCTAATGTTAAAGACATTTACCCAATTCTAGCCCCCTCTACCTTTCCTATCTCACCTAAGGGTGGGGTAGGGGGAAAGGGAGGAAACCTTTATAAAGGTCACAGCCCAGAAGCACAGACCCATTTAAAATCTGCTTGATCTATCAACTACTGAAAGAGGGCATTGAAATTTATTTCCCCTTGCAGCTCTATTAGTGTTTTCCTCATTTACTTTGATTCCATATTACTAGGTGAATATGCAGTAAGAATTGTCATAGCTCCTGGAAGAACTGATTCTTTTATTATAACAAAATGTATATCATAACATGTCTTCCATTCTTCTGGAAGAACTGATTCTTTTATCAAAACAAAATGCTTCTCTTTATGCCTGAGAACCTTTCATTGTGTCAATTCTGGATGCAAAAAAGGCATGTGGCAAATTCTAGCATCCTTTCATGACACAAATGCTCAGAAAACTATTTAGTTGACAAAGAAAACCTACAAAACCTACAACTAACATCATACTTAATGGTGAGAAATTAGACACTCTCCTGATAATGTTGGAAAGGAGGCAAGTTTGTTTCCTCCTATGACTTCTTATTGAATATAACACTGGAAATCCTCGTCAATGCTATAAGACAAAAAAGAATGAAAATAACTGATATGCAGATTGTGAAGGAGAAAATTAACCTCACATTCTTCCCAGATGATATGATTGTCTATGCATAAAATCCTGAAGAAATGACAAAAAATTCCTGAAAATAAGTGAATGTAACAAGATCACTGAAGACAAAATTAATGCATGTATACAAGTGTCATACCAGCAATGAATAATAGAATTTGAAATAAAAAACATTGTTTATAATAGCACCCCCAAAATGAAATACTTAGATATAAATCAAACAAAATATTTATAAGATCTATATACTCAAAACTAACAAGCTAATTAAAGAAATCAAAGGTGTAACTAAATGGAAAAATATTCTGTGTTCATGGGTTATAAGACTCAATATTGTTAAAATGTCAATTCTTGCTAGGTTGATCTATAAAATCAATCCAATCAAAATTTAAACTCCAGCAAGTTTGTTTGTAGATACTAAAAAACTGTTTCTAACATTTATATGGAAAGGCAAAAGATCTAGCATAGCCAACACAATACTAAGTGGACAAAGTTAGAAAACTCTTACTCTTTAATTTCAAGACTTATCATAAGCCTATAATAATCAAGATGGTATAGTACAGTCAAAAGAATAGACAAATACATCAACAGAAACAAGAGAACCCAGAAACAGATCCATATAAATGGACCCTTGAAAAATGAGCAAAGAGAGTTCATTAGGAGAAAGTAAAGCTTTTTCCAAAAAATAGTGATAGAATAATGGACTGTCCATATGAAAAAAAAGCAAGATAGACCTTTCCTTTCACAAAAATTAATTCAAAATTGGTCATAGCCCAAAATATAAAATGCAAAATTAGAGAAGTTTCCAGAAGAAAATACAGAAAAAAATATAGGTTCGTGACCTTGACTTTACAGATGAGTTTTTACCTGAAACACCAAACACGTGATCCATTTAAATATGTGTTAAATTGAGCTTTATTAAAGATTTCTGCTCTGGAAAAGATACTATTATAAGAATTAAAAGAGAAGTCATAGACTGGGGAATACACATATCTGATAAAGAACTTATACCTTAAATATACTAAGAACTCCTAAAACTCAACAATAAGAAAAATCACTTTAATTAAAAAGTGGGCGGGTCTAATACACACCTCATCAAAGAAGATATATAGATGGCAAATAAGTATAATATATAAAAAGGTTACTTACAACTAGGGAACTGCAACTTAAAATCACAATGTGATAGATACCATTACATACCTCTTACAATGACTAAAATCGAAAAACTGGCCATACCAAATGCTGAAGATGTGAGCACAACAGGAACTGTCATTCATTACTAGTGGGGATGCAAGAAAGTACTGCCACTTGGGAAGACAATTTGGCAGCTTCTCACAGTGATAAACAAATTCTTACTGTATGATTCAGGAGTTTCACTCCTAGGTACTTACCCCAAAATTTTTAAAATATATACCCACACAAAAACCTATACAAGAATGTTTATAGCATCTTTAATTACAGTTCACTAAAATTAGAAGTGACCAAGGCAACTTACAACAAGTCAGTGGAAAAACAACTATGGTACATCCATACAATGTAATTTTATTTAGTGATAAAAAGGAATGAGTTCTCAAGTCACAAAAAGACATGGAGGAAAGTGGAATACATATTACTAAGTGAAAAACGTCATTCTGAAAAGGCTAAATACTCGTATGATTCCAAGTATTCTGGGGACAAAATTCCCTGGAGAGGGAAGAGAGTGATTAATAGGTGAAACACATGGTTTTATTTTGTGTGATTCTGTAATGGTGCATACATGATATTAGGTATTTGTTAAAATCCATAGAAATGTACATCATAAAGAGTAAAACCCTTATTATTTTAAATTTTTTTTTTGAGACCAAAGTCTCACTTGGTCACCCTTGGTAGAGTACCGTGGTGTCTTAGCTCACATCAATCTCAAACTCATTGGGTTGAATGATCCTCTTGACTCAGCCTCCCAAGTAGCTGGGACTATAGGTACCCACCACAATGCCCAGCTATTTTTTAGAGACAGGGTCTTACTGTGGCTCAGGCTGATCTTTAACCTGTAAGCTCAGGCAAACCACCCACCTCGGCCTCCCAAGTGCTGGGATTACAGGCGTGAGCCACGGCTCCCAACCTCTAATGTATTTAAATTTAAAAAAAAAAATCATTTGGCTGGTCCTGCATCTCATAATGAAATGTAGACTTTGATACAAGAATCTGTGCTACAAATGTATAAAACAACCTCACTGAAAGAGATGGAGGGAAATGTACTGACCTAAATTCCAACTGACTTTGGAAAAGAAACTGTTCAACTTGATAGAGGTGTTCCTGTATGAGTGGCTATACGAGTTAGAGATTCTGACACTGCTATACATGTATACTGGAATTCAACAATTTAGTAAATGGAATTCAGGTGGTAGGATCCAGGACCCCCCACCAAGGGACAAAGAAATATTTTAATGGAAGGGAAAAGGAGAATGGAGACTGACCAGGTATCAGCTAAGTTCCTACACAGTTGCTAAAGGCTTGTCTTAGCTTTATCAGCATACCTGGAATGGGGAATTGAGCCAGGAGTACTGGGGCTCTTCTCTAGTTTGGGCTGGGATTATGGTTGGGTGTTTCCAGGAACTGTGGCCTCGAGGCACTCCATGAATCTGGGGAGGGGATTGCTGGTTTCTGATCTGATTTTCTAAAACAGCTTCATGCCTGTCAGGGTTATGAGAATTCTTGT
Source organism: Perodicticus potto (assembly GCA_963574655.1). NCBI lineage: Eukaryota > Metazoa > Chordata > Mammalia > Primates > Lorisidae > Perodicticus > Perodicticus potto. The sequence goes on along the minus strand of CAUYRH010107391.1, from coordinate 13,035 downwards.
CCCACAACTCCTCCCTTTTTATTTTAAGGAATTAGGGCACAGAAATCTCTCAAAACTACTTCCTGATGAATGGGGGTGCCAACCGGTTTATGGTTATAGGAGGTAGTTACTGGGGTTAGGAAGGTTTTGGTGTTGTCTTGAGTGAGCCTCTTTTAGGAGAAGGACATGAGTGCCATGTTGTTGAATTAAGCTGTGAACAGTTGTCCTAAATCAACTGGGTCGCAGTTCATATAAGGACCAGACCTAGAGAGACACAAAGTAATAAAAGTAAAGGGGTGATTAAAAGTAAGACCCAAGGGAGGCACCTTTGCAAGTCAAACCTTGATTGCCAGCTGTTTCCTCTTTGTCTCCAGAGCTTGGTGCCCATTCAGCTCATTTCCTGGCTACGTCTCTGACAAGTCTAGATCAGTTGACATAGAAGGAGCACTCTTCATCTAGGAAACAACTTAAGTCTCCCTTTTCTGCAGTGAGAAGGTCTAAACCCCATCTGTTTTGGAGTGTCATGGCTGCTAAGGAATCTATTTATCTTATAGTTAAAAAATATAGGATCCAGTTTTTTTTACATTGAAGTTGGAGTTTACAAATAAGCAAGAGAAGAGGCTGGGATGGCCCATGTGGTAATGGATTTGAGTTGGAAATATCAGTATGAACTCACATTTATCTGAATATAGACACAGATGTTTGTACATGCATTTGTATATTATATATGTATAATATATGATATATATATGATATATGTGTATATTATATATATAATATATGATATATATGATATATATGTATATTATATATATATAATATATGATATATATATATGATATATGATATAACCAGGCATAGATTTGTGATTCTAAGACTGGAGAAAGATATATACAAGATAAACTTGGAGCATCTGTAAGGCCAGAAACCAGGGAATTAGAGGTAAAAACAGTCACACATGTGTCCACACAAGTGCACACTCATGCATTTATGGAAGTATGTCCAAGAGGCACCATAGTCAACTGAAAGCACTCCCAATGGCCAGAGCTGGAACATTTTGAGCAACACAATAAATAAAGTGACAATTATGTTTAGTGCTAAGTATAAAATAAATATCCTTGAGCTCTCTCATACTTATGTAAATAAACAAATGGGAATGAAGAAACAAATTTCCCATGCAGAAGAATTTCAAATAATTAATGTCAGTACTCAGCACTCAAGAAGGGGGAGCAGAGCTCCGCACTTGTAAGTGTGGACTGTGCACAGTGACTGCTTTCTAGAGAATACAGTATAAAAAGGGAGGTGAAGATTAGTAACTTACAATGGATAAATATGATAAACCCCACCTCCGCCAACAATCAGGGTCAACACTGACAGGCATAAATCATGTTGACAGAATGTATTCTTGATAGGAGGTGACGAAATGGCACCTTACCTCTGCCATCCTTCTCCGCAAAACACACACCACCAGTCTAATCATGAGAAAAACATCCAACAAATCCAAGAAGGGCATTCTCTGGCCAATATTCCTCCAAACTGTCAAGATAATAGAAAGCAAGGAGAGTCTCAGAAATGTTCACAGCCAGGAGGAGCCTTAGGAGAAAAGACAACTAAACACAATGTGAGATCCTAGCTGGATTTGGGAAAAGAAAACAAAACGAATATGAGATTTAAAAACTAAGGTACTATCAATAAAGGATGAATTTCAGTTAATGATAATGAATTAACATTGATTCATTTGTTTGAACAAATGTAATACATGAGTGTAATCGGATAAATACAGGAGAAACCAGTATGGGGTATATGGCAATCTCTGTACTATGTGTCTGTTATCCAAAAACAGTTCTATTGAATAATTCTTTTGCTTTCAATTTCATTTAATTCTGCTCTAGTTTTAGTTATTTCTTTTCTTCTGCTGGGTTTGGGGTTGGAATGTTTTTCCTTTTCCAGTTGTTTAAGATGTCCCATTAAGTTATTGACTTCCTCTCTTTCCATTCTCTTAAGGAAGGTTTGAAACACTATACATTTCCCTCTTAGGAATGCCTTTGCAGTATCCCACAGGTTCTGATAATTCATGTCTTCATTATTGTTTTGTCCCAAAATTTGACAATTTCCTTCTTTATCTCATCTATGGCCCAGCTATCATTTAGCATAAGGTTATTAGTTTTCATGTCTTTGTATGAGTATGCAAATACCTGTTATTGGTGAGTTCAACTTTTATTGTGTTATGATCCGAGAAAATATAAGGAATATTTTCTATACTTTTAAATTTGCTGAGGTTAGACTTGTGACCTAAGATGTGATCAATTTTGGAGGATGTTCCATGGGCTGATGAGAAGAACGTGCATTCAGTTTTGTTAGGATGAAATGATGTTCTGTAGATGTCTGTTAAATTCAATTGTTGTATGGTGAAGTTTAAGTCCAAAATTTCTTTGCTTAGTTTCTTATTGGAAGATCTATCCAATACTGTCAAAGGGGTGTTAAAATCTCCAACTATTGTGGTGCTGGAAGATATTAAATTGATTATGTCTGTTAGGGCCTCCCTTATAAATTGAGGAGCATTCTGGTTGGATGCATAAATGTTAATAATTAACATCTTATCGTTTTGAGTGTGTCCCTTAACAAATATGAAGTGACCATCCTTGTCTTTCCTTACTTTTGTTGGTTTAAAGCCTTGTGTATCTACAAATAAAATTGCGACCCCTGCTTTTTTCTGATTTCCATTTGCCTGGATTACAGATACCCATACCTTCACCCTGAGTCTATATTTATCCTTTAAGGTAACATGAGATTTTTGTATGCAGCAGATATTTGGCCTAAGTTTTTGGATCCAGTCAGTGAACCTGCGCCTCTTAAGAGAACAATTTAAGAAGTTCACATTAATTGATAAGCTTGATAGTATTTTGGGTGTCAAGTTTTTCAAAAGTCCAGTGGACATTTTGAATCTCTTCACCACTGTGGAAATTGGGTTTTGGTCATCAAAAACTTGTTTTTATGAAAACTTCAATAAAATTGATAAACCTTTTGCCAACCTAATCAAAAATAGAAAATTAAGTCCATAATATCATCAATCAGAAATGACAAAGGTGAAATAGCAACAGACATCTCAGAAATTTGAAAAATCCTTAATGAATACTACAAAAAAACTTTGTTCTCAGAAATATGAAAATCTGAAAGAAATTGACTAATACTTGGAAGCTTGCCAACTTCCTAGACTTAATCAGAAAGAATTGGAAATGCTGAACAGACCTATTATCAAGTACTGAAATAGAATCAATTATATAAAATCTCCCAAAAAAGAAGAGTCCAGGACCAGAAGGCTTCACCAAACCTATAAAGAGGAACTAGTACCTATATTACTTAACCTTTTCCAAAACATAGAAAAAGAAAGAATACTACCCAACACATTCAATGAAGCAAATATCAGCCTGGGTGATATTAACCAGCAAAAGACCCAACAGGAAAAGAAAACTATAGACCAATATCTTTAATGAACATAGATTCAAAAATATTCAATAAGATCCTAGCAAACAGAATCCAGCAACACATCAAAAGAATTATACACCATGACCAAGTGGGTTTTGTCCCAGGGTCTCAAGTTTGGTTCAATATATGTAAATCTATAAATATAATACATCATATAAACAAACTAAAAAGCAAAGACCATATGATTCTCTCAATAGATGCAGAAAAAGCTTTTGATAATATCCAGCATCCTTTCATGATCAGGACACTTAAGAAAATAGGTATTGAAGGGACTTTTCTTAAACTGATAGAGGCCATCTATTGCAAACCCACAACCAATATTATATTGAATGGAATAAAATTGAAAACATTTCCAATCAGATCAGGAACCAGGCAAGGTTGCCCATTGTCTCCACTGCTTTTTGACATTGTAATGGAAATCTTAGCCATCATAATCAGGCAAGAGAAGGCAATCAAGGGTATACAAATAGGATCAGAAGAGATTAAACTTTCACTCTTCACAGATGATATGATTTTATACCTGGAAAACCCCAGGGACTCAACCACGAAACTCTTAGAAGTGATCAAGAAATACAGTAGCATCTCAGGATACAAAGTCAATACTCACAAATCTTTTATATATACCAATAATAGTCAAGGTGAAAAAAAACAGTCAAGGACTCTATTCCCTTTACAGTTGTGCCAAAGAAGACGAAATATTTGGGACTTTTCCTAACAAAGGACTTGAAAGCTCTCTATAAAGAGAATTATGAGACTCTGAGAAAAGAAATAGCCGAAGATGTTAACAATGGAAAAACATACCATGCTCATGGCTAGGAAGGATCGACATTGTTAAAGTGTCCATCTTACCCAAAGCAATTTACAAATTTAATGCAATCCCTATGAAAGCACCACTGTCATACTTTAGAGATCTGGAAAAAATAGTACTTTGTTTTATATGGAACCAGAAAAAAAACTCGAATAGCCAAGACATTACTCAGAAATAAAAACAAATCAGAAGGAGTCACACTACCAGACTTCAAACTATACTATAAATCTATGGTGATCAAAGCAACATGATATTGTCACAAATATAGAGAGGTAGCTGTATGGAACAGAATTGAGAACCAAGAGATGAACCCAGACACTTATCATCATTTGATCTTTCATAAGCCCATCAAACATATAAAGATTCTCTATTTAACAAATGGTGCTGGGAGAATTTGCTGGTGACTTGTGGAAGACTGAAACTGGACCCACACCTTTCCCCATTAACAAAAATTGACTCTCACTGGATAAAAGATTAAAACTTAAGACATGAAACTATAAAGATTCTTGGAGAGAGTGCAGGAGAAACACTTGAAGAAATTGGCCAGGGAGAATACTTTATGAGGAAGACCCTCAGGGCAATTGAAGCAACACCAAAAATACATTACTGGGATCTGATCAAACTCAAAAGCTTCTGCACAGCCAAGAACACAGTAAGTAAAACTAGCAGACAGCCCTCAGAATGGGAGAGGATATTTTCAGGTTATGCCTCTGACAAAGGTTTGATAACCAGAATCCACAGAGAATTCAAACTTATTAATAAGAAAAGAACAAACAATCCCATTTCATTGCAGGCAAGGGACTTGAACAGAAGCTTCTCTGAAGAAGATAGGTGCATGGCCTACAGACACATGGAAAAATGCTCATCATCTTTAATCACCAGAGAAATGCAAATCAAAACCATTTTGAGATATCATCTAACTCTCATAAGACTGGCTCACATAACAAAATCCCAAAACTACACATGTTGGCATGGATGTGGAGAAAAGGGAACACTTCTGCACTGCTGGTGAGACTGCAAGCTAATACTTCTCTTTTGAAAAGAAGTATGGAGACTACTCAGGGATCTAAAAGTAGACCTGCCATTTTATCCAGCAATTCCTCCACTAGGTGTACATCCCAAAGGACCAAAAATCACTTTATAACAAAGATATTTTCACCAGATTGTTCATTGCAGCTCAATACATAATAGCCAAGTCATGGAAGAAGCCCAAGTAACCATCGATCCATGAATGGATTAATAAATTATGGCATATATCTGTACATCAACTAGAATCATGGTGTCTGTTTTTAGCGAGAATTACAGCATCTTTCTTTCTCCTCCTCCGTAGAACTGTAGAAAAACAATGGGTAAATGTATGAAAGCATTTTTGACTCTTTTGTAAGAATTATGCCATATAGACCTGAGATGTAAGTAACTTGATTTTTCCAAGCTTTTGAAAGTAAACCCTGGCTTAAAAAAAAACTTACAGATTAAATATATATTTATAGTATACGCATATATTTGTATATAGTCAGGTGCCCACCACAACGCCTGGCTATTTTTTGTTTTGCAGTTCAGCCAGGGCCAGGCTTGAACCCGCCACCCTTGGTATATGGGGCTGGTGCCCTACTCGCTGAGCCACAGGTGCTGCCCAGGGCAACGTTTCTTAACATGGCACCGAAAACATAAGCAACAAAAGAAAAATAGATAAATTAGACTTCATCAAAATCAAAAATTTTGTGCTTCTAAGGAAACTGTCAAAAAAGTGAAAATAGAGAAATCTATAAATGGGAGCAAATATTTGCAAATAATATTTCTGATAAGGAATTTGGCAGCTCCTGTGGCTCAAAGGAGTAGGGCACCGGCCCCATATGCCAGAGGTGGCAGGTTCAAACCCAGCCCTGGCCAGAAACTGCAAAAAAAAATAAAAAGAATTTATACTTAGGTTATATAAAGAAGGAATATTAAAAAACAATAAAAAAGCCAATTTTAAAGTGGGCACAAAATTTGAATAGACATTTCTCCAACAGAGATGTGCAAATGACCAGAGCGCCCATAAAAAGATACTCAATATTTATAGTCACTATGCAAATTAGAACCTCAACAAGCTATTACTGAAAACCTTTACTATAACAAAATGTAAAAGACTGACAATACCAAGTGTTGGCTAGCATAAGAAGGAGCTCCCACACTCTTCTGGCGGAAATGTAAAATGGTATAATCTATTAGGAAAACAGTTTAGCTGTTTCTGAAAATGTTAAACATATGCCTGTCTTATGATCCATCTGTTCCACTCTTTGGTATTTACCCAAGAGAAATGAAGGCATATGTTTATTGGAATACTTATATATGAATGTTCATAGTTGCTTTATTTATAATAGTCAAAAACTGTATGGGGCCAATGTCTATCTGACAGGCAAGTGGAGAAGTGGAGTGTCAGGAATACTACTAGACAATAAAATGCAATAAACTACTGATAAGTACAACAACATGGAAGAGTCTCAAAATAATTATACATGAAATATGCCAGGAAAAATAGGAGTAAATGATGTATGACTCTATTTACATAAAATTTTAGAAACTCCAAACCAATATGTAGCAACAGAAAACAGAGCAATGATTCCCTGGAGTTAGGGAGGTTTTAGAAAGGGACATGAAAAAAGGCTTGAAGGTGATGGATATACTTCACGCCTTGATTGCCACATGCTCTCACAAGTTCATTCCTATGTCAACAGTTATCAAATTGAATGCTTTAAATTTTTATCTTTATTATATCTCAATAGAACTGTTCTAGTAAAGAAGTTAATTTTCAAGGGTAAGTGCAAATAGATGGATTGGGCATTTGAGGATGCCACACATTCTTTCTCACCTGTCTTCTAAGCCAGTAGGTGACAGTATTATCAGGTAGCAAGATGGGCTCTTCTGTCACATGCTATTTTCAAGGGCCTCCAGACCAAGGTCTTTTTGTTTTTATTGGGTACTCAAGGTGAGGAATCAAAGAAATATCCAATAAGACAATAATAATCTTAGCTCCTTTCTATAAATCTTCATACACTTGCCAATGTATATTCACACATATAATCCAATTTATGTCTTTTTGTGTATGGTGTAGACAAGATGGAAGTTATTCTATGTGGCCATTTGACAAGTGAAGGCAAATGGAAAAAAAAGAAAAAAGTTGAAGACTCTGGCTTAGGGTTCTAAGGCAACTTAATTGGGACTAAAGTCATGTCTCCTGGTTAAGGACTTTCCAGGACACTGGCTGCTGTATCAGTCAAGCCATCTCCTCTATCGAGGGGTCAGTTATGAATGACAATAAACGAATTAGAATTTAGAGAAGGAAGTGTAAGCTAAGAGTCTCATCTAAGCCTTCCTACTGCACAGAGCACGCTAATCCTCTTAGACACCTTTCCACAAGCTCGCTGTAGTCTTTTAACACAATTACAAGAGATTGCCATGGTTTGTTGTGAGCTTCTAGAATTAAAGTAAACTGAAAGATAATTAATGATAACCAACATTTATAGGGTTACTTACTGAGTTGATATTCACAATATCTTCATTGCATACTCACTAACAAGCCTGAGGAGGCAACAGTAATGATCCTCTCCATTTGACAGATAAGGAAACTGAGGCACATGGTTTCCATAGCTTAAGAAAAGTCACTCAATTCTTGACTGGAAGAGCTTAGATAAGAAGTCAGACTGCATGACTTAAAAGCTTCATCCAATGCCCCTAATCATTCATTTTATGTAACATATGTAAATGAAGACATCTCCAGATTAATTATTTTTTAAATAGATCAGAAAGCCATAAATTGGATTGGAAAGAATAGAAATCTACCAGATTATAGACTTCGGGGCTGCTCCCAGGGCAAGTCCACTCACTGTTGGAATGAAGCAGGAGGAAGTTGATAGTCACAAAAGGATATATACAAAACGAAGTGACTAAGGGAAAAGGGGGGAAGAAGACAGAGCTTCCCAAGCACCGTCACCCTGCTATGCTTCTGTTTGCTATACTGTTTCTATCTTATTCATGCCATGGTGGTCAGAAAGTTAACAATACCATTTAAATTAAATAAAAATAAATGAAACATTTCCGTGGTTTCAGAATTCTATTTATCCATCTTCCCAGATTACTTTGCAAAAAACTCCACTGCTTCCACCTCATTTTTTTCTATTCTTTATAAAAGAGGAGAGTCCATATTTTAAAAAGTAGTCCTTCTGGTTCTGCTACTAATGAAATAAGTGGGACCTTGGGCAAGTCAACTCTGCAGTGGTTCAGTTTCCTTTTTTGTAAGTTGGATCTAGGACAAGGAAGAGGCAAGAAAGAGGGTTAATTTGCACTGGATGACCTCTGAGATGCTATTCTAACTTTGAAATATTATGGTCTCATGTTTCTCTGTTTCTTTGCTAGCTGGTTTGTGTCCATGAATTTGAAAATTCCATGTTCTTTTTCTTCTTCTCCTCATGTGCCTCCCTTTGCTACTCTTCTGATAAGTATTGTGAGGTATCCTGTGTTCTCAACATAAGACTCCAATAGCTCCTGGCTGCTCCCAGGTCCTAAGAAACCAGTGATAAAAGACAGTCCCACAGATAACAAGCAAAATGGAGCATAGAAGGAAGCTACCAGGGAGTAGAGAAGATGAATCGCTCCCTCCCAGGGCAGAAATCAAGAGAGAGAAAGGAGTCCATGTCTTAGTTAGAAAACCCCAAACAGATGGGAGGAATTTTGTACATGGTAGTTCCACCGTTCCAAAACAGTTGCTCCAGCCCACAGATGCCGAACTTCCTCCAAAATTGTTCTATTTGCTCTATTCTAAGGTTAAAGAAATAGATTCTAAATGAATGCCCCCCCCTCCAAAAAAAGATGATTTTCAAATAGTTAATAACATTGGGATTGTTTTAGGACTTTAACAACAGAAATTATATTCTTAGATTTCCATTTATATAAAGAGGACATTAATAGAAAAAAATATCTTTAATAATAAGTAGAAACTGAATTTAAAGGTGATTTGAATTGCCTTTATCTTTTGAATTTTCTTCCTTGTGAAACAAAGAATACCCAGGATAGCAAATAAATATAGTTTTATTCACTCAAATTTCCTTTAGAAGAGTACAAAAAAATTGACAGAAATATATGATGCTCACGTTACCTAGGAAATAAAGATTTGAAGGGAGTGGGCTCAAATATATTTATTTTTTGCAATTTAAAATAATTTTAATTCCTTTTATAAAACATAAAGAGATTTACAGTCTGTGTTACTGACATTTTTCTGTTAAAATTTTCAACTTTAAATGTCTTTAAATAAATTAACAGACTTTATTATTTATGTAGAAGTTAAAATCTTGAAACTAGAATAAAGATACTCAGCTCTTTTCTATAGAAAAAGTGGGGAATTAATTACTCCCTAAACTAAATACAAATATTATTAAAAATACTGCCTATGATGTCTTTTATAAAATAATCCTTAAAATAAGAACATCACGTGAAGGAAGTAGTTTGTTATATTCTGCACAAACAAGAAATATACAATATATCAGAAGATACTAGTCAATAAAGGAATGAACTAATGGCATGCTGCAAAGTATAGTTTTAAAAAATTAGGAAGTAAAATTAGAACTAATGCTACACTTCCCATAATTTAAATAAGAAAAAGATTAATGTTATTTGTAGTTTTAAAGATATAATATTATATGTATAGGGATGCCAGTCTACTTTAAATATTTTCTAATGAAAGTTGTAAATGTTTTACATTATTTAAAAGAAGAAATCAAGGGCGGCACCTGTGGCTCAGTGAGTAGAGCACTGGCCCCATATGCCAGAGGTGGCAGGTTCAAACCCAGCCCTGATCAAAAACTGCAAAAAAATAAAAAAATAAAAAGAAGAAATCAAAAAGCACAGAACCCCTATAACTTTGACTTGTATTATATAAAAGCAAACTGTGTAACCAAAAAATATGTACCCCTATAATATTCTGAAATAAAAAAATAAATAAATGAAATAAACAGGAAGAAATACAGAGATATATGAAAGACAATTTCTAGGAAGAGTCACACATAGCTTTGCTTAAATGAAACCATATGATACTCATGCAATTTGATTTTTTCACTTGGGAATATATAATGTTCCTCTTTCCTGTCACTACATTTATTTAATACATTTCATGGTTGATAACATTGTATTTTATGGATATACTATTGTTTATTTAAAGAATTTCTATTACAAACAAGGAAGGCTAAAATGAAAATTTCTTTACAGATTAACTTTCCTCACTAGTGCAAGAATATCTTCTGGACAACCTTCTTGAAACACTGAGTTCAAGGATGTGAACATTAAATTTTGATAGATATTTCTGGACTGATGCCAAGATGATGTTCTACCAATCCAAACTGTCACTAAGAAAGTGTAAATATTCCAGTTTCCTCTGCCTCTTGCCAACAAGTAGGTCTTATTAATATTTTTCATCCTTACCCAACTAATTCATAAGAGGATTATTATTGTTTTAATTTGTGTTTCTTTAATTATGGTTGAAATGAAAAATTTCTCATGATTATTTATCATCTGAAATTTTTCTTTTGAATCATTTATTCTTTCCTATGTTCACTCTCCTCCTAGATTGTAGGTGTTTTTCTCTCTAATCTGCAAGATAAATTGCATATGAAGAAAATTAGCCTTTGGATTGTAAACCACCACTAGTAATCCGTGTGCTGTCTTTTAACTTTGGTTATGATGCTTTATACAGTACTGAATATTTAACTTTTATGCCAGTGTCCTTATCGACTTATTTAACACATACTTATTGGGTATTTACTATATGCTAAAGACGAAATAGCAAGCAAAACAGACACTGACCCTGCATAAACCTTAGCAATATAGTGGAGAAACAAATATCAATCAATTTTTTTTTTAAAGCATATGAATCTAAGTAAAGGGTAAGTACCAGGAAAAGTATTTTCTGGCTCAAGGCCTGTGGCTCAAGCAGCTAAGGTGCCAGCCACATACACCTGAGCAGGCAGGTTCGAATCCAGCCCTGGCTGCCAAACAACAATGACGGCTGCAACCAAAAAATAGCTGGGTGTTGTGGTGGGCACCTATAGTCCCAGCTACTTGGGAGGTGGAGGCAGTAGAATCACTTCAGCCCAGGAGTTGGAGGTTGCTGTGAGCTGTGATGCCACAGAACTCTACCCAGGGCAAAGGCTTGAGGCTCTGTCTCAAAAAAAAAAAAAAAAAAAAAAGAGAGAGAGAGAAAAGTATTTTTCTTTCTAGTTTCTAGATCACACATGCTGTGTATTTCTCATACATAATTATGGTTTGAAGATTTGGGGGGTGGTTTTGCCCATATGCTATTTAAGTAAATGTGGATAAAGAATAATGTACAAATCCCATTTTCTTTTTTTAAATAAAAAACATGATTTGTCAATGTGTTATTTATTTCTGGACTATATTGATTAGGTAAGCCACATTCATAATACCCTAGATATTACACAGATCTACTTTATTCTTCGCTTCTATTCTATTTCACATCTACGTGAACCTGAATCAGTACCTGACTGTTCTAAATACTGTGTTTTTAGTTGTAACTGCCTGGCAAGGCCAACTCCGTTTTACTTTTTGCAGCTCATTCTGGATATTCGTATTTATTTATTCCTAAGAATTCTTTTGGTATTCTTATAGACATTTCACTGAATTAATGTGACAATAAATTTCCTAAGTCTTTCTATCCATGAAACAGACTCACCTTCCCATTTAATTGACTTCTTTTTATTTCCTTCCAGTAGAATTTCAAGATTTTCTTCATTTTGGTCTAACACATTTCTTCTTTAGTTTTCCTCTCTCTTTTATTTTTATTATCAGTGTCATTTTCTTCCATCATTTATTCTTACTCTTTTAAAAAAATGTATAAAGGTATACCAGGTAATATCACATTTAGCTTCAGGTAATAGGAAATAACAGTGGCTTAAACACATATTTTATTTTAAGAAGCAAAAAACCCAAAGGTAAGCATTCAAGGCCATGTAGCAGTTCAAAATACCAGTCAGGAGGCAGGCTTCATCTTTAATAAAAAACTAACTAATAAACATACTCACTACCCAGCTTTGGAAATCTTTTTTTTCCTTCTTTTTTTAATAATTTTATTAAATCATAATTGTGTACATTAGTGCAATCATGGGGCACAATGTGCTGACTTCATATACAATCTGAAATATTTTGATCGAACTGTTAAACATAGCCTTCATGGCATTTTCTTAATCACTATATGAAGACCTTGATATTCTACATTTAATAAGTTTCACCAGTACCCTTCTAAGTACCGTAGGTGTGATCCCACCAATTGCCCTCCCTCCACCGATCCTCCCCCTCCTCTCCCCTCCCTTTCCCTTTTCCCTGTATTCTTGTGCTATAATTGGGTGTTAGCCTTCATATGAAAGCTGTAAATTAGCTTCATATTAGGGCTGAGTACATTGGATACTTTTTCTTTCATTCTTGAGATACTTTGCTAAGAAGAATATGTTCCAGCTCCATCCATGTAAACGCAAAAGAGGTAAAGTCTCCATCTTTCTTTAAGGCGGCATAATATTCCATGGTATACATGTGCCACAATTTATTAATCCATTCGTGGGTCAATGGGCATTTGGGCTTCTTCCACAACTTAGCAATTATGAATTGGGCTGCAATAAACATTCTGGTACATATATCTTTATTATGATGTGATTTCTGGTCTTCTGGATATATACCTAATAAAGGAATTATAGGATCGGATGGCAGATCTATTTTTAGAT